>JAYKAV010000589.1:1631516-1649394 GCA_035582835.1 Phoebastria nigripes | reverse complement strand
GACTCTTGTTGCTGTTGTTCGACTCTTGTTGCTGTTGTTCGACTCTTGTTTTAATAGAGGCTTCTTGGCTCTGAGCTTGTACTTTCCAGTGTGTCAGGTCACTCTGGAACTGTTGGTGCTATCATCACTGAATGTATATTGTATCCATCTTAGCTGGCAGACATACTCCATCTCAAATAAAAACTTTAAATGTTTAATTTTGTCTAGAAAAATTCTCATGTTGTTCTGTCAGTGTAACATATGCTGAGATTTTCTTTAAAAAGAACCATGCTACTCAGATTTTTGTTACTTTTCTGTAGTAAAACACAAATACCAGAATTTCCTTTAAAATTGAGCTGTTACAAGGATTTCTGCTTGGAAAATAGAATATTAATTACCTCTCAACTCTCAGAAGGGGCATGAATCTTTTAAATACCCTCTATAGAAATTCATGTACCTTCTAATGCCCTCGGTAGGATTCTCACTTGATCTGGTTTCCAGCACCGTCAGGAGAATAGTTTTGCCTTTCAGTGTGGTAYGCTGAGCTTTAACTGGGCGTCGGAGGCCTGTCATACGTTCATCGGAGTAGACGCAACAATTTCTAACCAAAAGTGTTAGCAATACTGTAGTAACTAATAATGCAGAAGTATTTCACAGCTGATACAAGCTTTGAGGACGGTAGTAAGTGATGGGAGATGTGGGGGCTGAGCAAGGAAGACAGAGAAGTGCATGAAATGTTCCTCACCAGAGTTAGACTCCTAAGGGCCTTCAACCTATTTAAAAAGGATCATCATTCATCAGCACCATCATCATTATCTGCTCGATCGGGAGGAGGAGGGGAGGGATAATCAGCAAGAGATGATCAGCGTCTTATCACTGAGCTCCTTCATTTCGGTGCTTAAACTGCAGGATTCTTTCTGGAGAGATAATTCATATTTTATCATTAAAACTGCTGATCATAACCTCGTTAATATATGGATATTGCTAGCACACACAAAAAAGCTAACATGATAAAATGTAACGCTTCTATTAAATTACTTAAACTAGTTTACCTCGCCTCAACATTATTCCCCTCCCCACTGCTCCTCTGCCATCACAGACACTGCTTGTACATGGCACACAAAATCTATAAACTCTTTCCAGGAATACAAAAGCATTCTCTGTGATGTTGATAAGAAACAGGACAGTCACTCTCCCCTGACATATTTGTTCTTTAAAAACAAATCAATGGTGCAGGGATTTGGCACCTGAATGCAGAACAACGGCTTGATGAGGCAAAGATTGTCTTCATTAAGGACATTAATATTCATAGAGAGTAGAAAATCTGACACAAGAGAGGACTCACTAACCTTTTCTCATATTAGATTTTTACTTCTTAACACAATTACAGTCCGGCAATGACTTAATTAATGCTGCTTTTTGTCAGACTGCTTTAAAGAGCTGTCAATTTGGTCCTGCAGAGGCTGTCAGTGAAAGAGAAAGACAGTCATCTAGGCTAAAAAGACACAGGAAGAAATTCAAACACTTAATAACATTCAAAGTGCTATGCAAAGTCACATATCAACCTGTATTAAGGAGAGTTTTTGTCTTTCCTCTCTTCCTACTTATGCTAATATTTTTCAGGTAAAGTTGGGGCTGCCGCCACCTCTAATTCTGAAGTACACGGCAGAAAATGAAGAAGGGGTCGTCAAATCTAATGTATTTTAGTTTCAGAATATTAGGGATATCTCAAACCCTCTATGGAGAACAGAGGGGAAGAACCACTCCAGGAATCCTTAGTAAATGCCTGCCAATGAAGGTCGATCTCTGATGTAAAAAGGCTTGTACAGTTGCATCTCCTATTCCTCCTTCAACCTCTAGAAGCCAGGGAAGTATTTCATACTCTTCATTTAAATAAAACACCATGGAAGTAATTCTGCAAGGCTGGAGGATTCTCAAGAGTGGTGGATTTTTAAGGTTGTTATGAAGTTGGTTGAAGCCAGCTTCACAAGTATGATGAGAAGCAACTAGTTACTGGGGCTCAGCAGGTGAGTGGTAACTCATTAAGTTATGGCAACTCACCTGCTTGCAGTCATTTGGCCTTATTTCATATAGCTGCTATAGGGAAATACTGAATACATTTTTTTGACTTATGTAGAAAATTACCATGCGGTAGTAGAACCCACTAGCTATTGGTGAGCTCTGCTCAGCCCAACAGCAGTTCATGATCTGCTTTTTGCAACTGTTTAAAATAAGCAAATGAATGTCTTTTTTTTTTTTTTTTATGTTGCACACCTGGGTTTCATTGTGATGCCCAAATAGTATGCTAAATCCAGCTGTACATCACATGTGCCATTTAATTCTGTGGGTTTTGTTGATTTCTTTGAGTTTATTTTAAGTGCTTTAAGTGTGTAATGTAAATAGAATAAGAATGTTCTTTATGCCAGCACAAAAAATAAAAAAAAAAGGCAAAGCACACAGCAACTTTGTATGTGTTATTCTAGAAGAATAATTACATATTTCTAGTAGAAACACCTGATTTAATCAGCACAGTTTGATCTCTGAAGAATTCTAGTACTGAGAACCATAGAAATGGCGTATTAAAAGACAACGCAGAAAGTTTGGAGATGTTTTTGATGTCGAATTTTAAATGTGAAATGCTACTTTCTGTGGTGGGTTAATGCTTTTAAAAATGTCCTAGATGAGCACTGTTATCTAAACCTCCTTAGTGATGGGCATATTCTCTCTGTTTCCAATATTCCCTTCAGAGGTGAAAATGAAAGTAGTCAAGTAAATTGCTGCTAAAACTTTTATTGCTTATTATCTTATTTAAAAGACATGTCTATTATTCTTGATACACATGTTGTAAATTGCATTATAATTCAAGTGGGAACTGAAACATCTGTCCAAACTAATGCTGTATTTAAGGGACTTGTTGGGTTATGGACCTTGTGCAAGACTTGCCATGCCACAAGCCTCTAAAATACAGCTAATAATTTCTTCAGGTTGGCAGTCTGTCATTATTCAAACAGAAGCATGGTTACGAAACTTCTTTAAAATGTTCATTTTTTTAACTTGAATTTCATTTGTGCAAAACTTTTCTGATCAGTTTAGCTTTTAATTTAATAATGTAATGTGGGAAGGGAGAAGAGGCAAGCTTCTGTAAAGACATAAGTATAATTCAACTTTTAAACTATTTACCTTATAAGCTACTTATAATAAGGCACAGGCTTTCCTCTGAAAACCTAGTATGAAGAAGTCTGGTATTATCTTGAAGAACACTGATAATTGTCCTAAAATTATGCTATTTTGAATATCTTCTTGTGTGTGTGTGTATGGAGGGGACTAGGTTTTATGTAAATGGGGCYACACCTACAAGAAATCTGTTTCTATTCAAAAAAAAAAAAAAAAAAAAATCAAAAAAACATTGAGAGAACCTGAGAATTAAATATCATGAGTACATGTTCCCCCCCCCCCCCCCGGGGAAATGTTATTTGCTTTGC
This sequence comes from Phoebastria nigripes, assembly GCA_035582835.1. Classification (NCBI taxonomy): domain Eukaryota; kingdom Metazoa; phylum Chordata; class Aves; order Procellariiformes; family Diomedeidae; genus Phoebastria; species Phoebastria nigripes. The sequence continues at coordinate 1,645,933 of JAYKAV010000589.1, read as the reverse complement.
AGAATGAAGTCCTAGAAGATTTGGGCTGAACTGAGTTGTGCAGTCTTAATATGACTGAAGAATTATCTTGTTGACAAGTGCAGAATTATAGATTTGAGTCCATTAGCTAAAAGGGTCCACAAACATTTGAATAATGGCCTTCACATTTTTTCCATTGGTCTACCAAACAAAGAATCCTAAAAAAAAAAAAAGGGGGGGGGGGGAATTTCTTAAAATCCTGTAGTTACAGTGTAAAGAGACTGAATTAAATTTCCTTGTTTTAAAGATAAGTAAGCTTTTTTTTTATTTCATATTGGAAACAGGAGTTTTGATCTGTGCTTCTACACTTAGAACTGTATTTTTGGCAGCTGGAAAAGTACAGTATTTTGTAGTAAACATAAATGTCTTCTACTTAAATCCAAAAGGAAAGCCATCAAATTAATTTGGTATCAAAGGAAGAGTTTAAATCAACAGGCCTTTTAGCAAACATTACTGATGGGGTTGGCAATATGCTGCAGAAGTAGAATAGTTCCCATAAAAAGGGCCAGGTTCTCATCTGATGTAATTCAGTGTAATGTCACTGTGGCATCTGAATTCATATTTAGACTTGGAATGTTTTACCTACTTGCATCATGCATTTACCATGTTCCAAAGCTGGCTATTCCAAAATATCCTCTGTATGATAAATTTGGTAAGGATGTTTTCGTTGTGATTGGTCTCATGCTGTAACTGGGACCCACCATACATTTGCTTGGGGAAGCATGGTTTCAGACAAATTTCAAGAGAGAGTTAATGAGTGTGTATTTGTGAACTATCCTCTGAAGTAGGGGATTTATTGCTTCATGGACAGATTATAATCTTCTGTAGATACAATATCAATATTCCAAAACAGCCTTAAAAAAAAAAGTTTAAGAATTTTAGGTTACTTTAGAAAATTAAAATCCATATGGTTTCAGGTATTATAGGAGATTGCTGTTAGAGTGAGACATAGCTGAAGGYGGGGGAGAGGAAATCTTTTTGATTTTTGATTCTTTTTCCTACTCATTCTTCTCCCCATCTTGCAGATCTTTTGTGGGTGAGCCAAATGTAATCAGGTTTGGCTCACTTGGAGGAATTAGGATGACTGAAAAGTATGCCAGATTTCAAAACAATTTCTAACAGTTTCTGTGATACTGTGTAAGCAACTGAAAATTGACATGTTGTGTTGTGCCCAAGTCAGCCAACTGCTGTCACTGAATAATTAGATTCTCTAGAAGAAGGGAAAGTTTTTTTCTGAACAAAATTATTAGAAAATAATGTAGTAGCTATTTTATTTAGGGATAGGCTCAAATCCTTCTGCTCTTACAAGCAAATTTTTTAAAGTAGTTTGAATCTGGGCCCCAAAAGTATCTTTCATGTATCTTTTTTATATAAAAGTATAAACAAGTTTGGGCATTATTATGCCAATATGTATGTCACTTGCGCATGGAGGAGTCATTGTTGCAGATGGTTAACATTGTTTTTCTAATATAAATTAATTATTTTCTTTATTTTTATTTCACATGGCACATCAATTCTATGAATTGAGTTCTAATATCAGACGTAGGTCATGATCTAATTATAGCTTGATCTGTCGTAGAATTATGACATTGGTGAGGATAGATATAGTGCCTGATTCCCCAGGAACTTCTACCTCTGCAAACTGACTAGGAACTGGGGGGAGAACCATTCTGCTTTGATAGTCTTTATGTCCCTTTCCACTCTTCTAGTAGAAGTATAAGTGATAGCACATTCAGTGGTGAAAAATCATGCCTAGTGAAATAATAAGGTAGTGCCATAGTCAGAAGAGACAGGTGAGGAATCCTGATCTGGTAGAACCATACATAGTCAACRTGCTCGCTTCATGCTGTTGTGAATAATGTGGAAATGCTGATCTTGTCTGGAGGGGAAGATCTAGAAGACTGCATGGGTGAGATCCTCAGGGGATGGTTGCAGCTTGCATCAGCTGAAGAGTTGAATGGGGACTAGAGAGACTTAGCTCAATTATGATATCACAACAACTGGAATGAAATCAGAATAATTGAAAAAGGGATTTGTTTTTTCTTTGCTCATATTTTCTAAGCTGTCTTGTTCCTCCTGGTAATTCTATCAAAAAGCATCTATTAAAAACTGCTATTTTTCTCTTATAGCAARCCTTATCGGATAGCACCTTCTCATCTATCCTTTCTAATTGAATGCATTCCTTCCAATTTGTTGTTCAAGTCATCTTTTCGTAAGGATTCAGAGTAATTCTTAAATCTATAGAAGTGCTAGTTGCACCAATATTCTTAACAACAACAAAGCCCAGTGCAAAAACTTACATGATGGCAGTTAATGAAAAAAAATTTTTATTCTGAAAGTGTTTTTTCTATTGGCCTAACTCTTGCTAGGGACTCTTTAGGCTTTAAATATTTCAGAAAGGTGATGTTAGAGATAAATACTGTGTATTTTTGAAACTTCTACTCCTTTTTCTCCCATTAAATTCAGCTGCAAAATTCAGTTAATGGTACTGGAGGGGATGGAGGTAGGACTCTTCTTTCTCCCTTATTTCTTTAGATCCAGCTGTAAAATTCCTCATACTTTTTTGACACTATTACAAATAAGAGATAAATAATAAACAGCTTCTCCCAGGGCATCCAAAGCTACATGTATAAATCTATATTAAATCCAAGGTTAATGATTGCTTTTCTGTTATATTGGCTGTGGGGAGCACTTTCCGAAGGAAATCCTAAGTGGTAAAGTAGCTTTCTTCAGAGGTTCTTAAGCAAAATGAGACAGTAAGTTTTGACCATCCTGGTCTGTAACACGTGACCAATGCATTGTAAAAGAGAGTAAAATGTATCTTATGTATTTGTCAACTGGAAAAAAAAAAAAATCTCTTATTTCCCCCAAATTATTCTATGTCTATAATGTCCCTAACTTGACTTGGTCTTGCAGAGAAAAGTGCTATACTTCTCATTAGTACTTTGCAGTTATCCCTTCCCTGGCTGAGGTGGAAGCAGCTTTAAATCATGTGGGAGAATGGGGAAGGGAAAAGAGAGAAAACAAGCTTTTTGAACCCTGTAATGTAAATTTGCAGACAATTATTCATTATTAACTGCCTGAAGCATCACACCTCTCTCACCTTTGCTGGAATGTCTGAACATTAGGGTAAACAACACACTGCTGTCTTATCATAATGCGGTCTGCCTCACTGCAGCAAGAACTTGTCAGAAACAGATTGTGATGTTGACTTCTCAATAGGGGGAAAAAAGGGCCTAAATTAGACTTCTATAAAAAGAATATTGCATATTTATTTCCACAATAACACCAAGCAAAAACGTTAGTCAAGAAGCAAGCAATTGGGTGAATAAATAAGCTTGTCTTTGTTCTCATCAATTAAGTTATTACATCAGTTGGAAAACCAGTGAATTATAATACAGATGTTTAATGAAACACTGCTGTGCCTATAAGTCAAACTCCTATTTTGTGGTGTGATTTTGGCTGCATAGTTTTGTGTGTGTTAAACCGTATTTATTAGCTGATACCCATTATTATTTTGAGCAAGGTATAATTCAGTTGTCAGGCTCCAGCTCTGGGAAGGAGATTTAATCAGTGAGAGCCCGCTTTGCTGCTGAGCATAAAACAATGCGGGTTTCATGAAGCAATCACACCAGTGTGAAAAAATGGGATTAATTAGTATTGTACAAGAACAGGCAGCATGCTCATTAAAACCTTGTGAGCTGCCTCTTGATAAACTGCCACTTGATAGGGCCGCATTAATGTGACAAGGCAAAGACTTTATTTCCAAATCCTTTCTGATTATATCTCACTTTTAAGTTACCTGAATTGACTCTCTAAGGCTTTTGGAATACAAAGATCAAAATTGCAGCAAGAGATCCCCAAGACACCTGGACAAAGGAGCYGTGCTCAGATAGTAAGGCTTCAAAAGACAACTTTTTTTTGAACTCCCATTCAAACATAAATCAATAGCTGTACAATGAGGCAGCTCCAAAGGTGGTAAATTTGCATTTACACTCAGCAGGTTGGGCTGGAACTTATTTGACGATTAGCAGCTATCTAATGAATCCCATATAATTCTGTGCCTGTCTGCTCACATGCTTCATATGTTTGTCAGTATATAAAGTCTTATGAATATTCTTACAGCTTCAAGTATGCTCTGAGGAAAGGGGAGAAAAAGGTAGGCACTCCCAGCTGCACATCTGTTTCTTCTAGTTTGGGTTGGCCACTGAAGAACTTATGGTCCTATTTCTTTTTTTTAATCCTTTCTTTTAGAAATGTTCACAAACTAAAAATGTAGATTCCCACTAGTGGATTTATTTCTACGTGGCAAAACATAATAGGAGATATGCCTGAATAACAACAGTAAATGTCGGATAGGATGTATTTTTGATCTTGCGTGTTATTTTCCTTTAGGCATAATGTTTTATTCCTTTCTGATTTTTCTAGTGGTTCTGATGATTTACTTGCACATAATCTTGGCTTTTTTTCCTTTCCTTTTTGTGAATTAGCGGCTATAGTGAAATTATATCTGAACTTCTAATAGTTAACCAAATCTATCGGCTGTTTCATGGTGCTCCAAGATGCTGACTTTCCATGTAGCTTTAGCTGACATTGTATGTAAGGCAATTGTAATGCAATACAGTTACCTGTCAGCATATATTTGTAGGTGTGGAAAATGCCACTCAGAGAACAGAGATCTCATATTCCCTGAAGCTTTTCCCAACTATTTTATTTTTAAGCAAAAACATCTTGTTAAATCTCAACACCCTATTAAAGTAATGTTATCCAGCATGAAGTCTAAGTATTCGGTTACCAATTATAGATTGTTTGCAACTATACAGGTGTAAGCCCACCCACAGCTACCAGTGAAAGGCATCAGACTGGAGGCAAGGTACCTGAGCTGGCTAGATATGGATGAGTACAACGCTTTACAAAGTGATGTGTTGCAATATTATTAATTTAAACCCTTAGATTTCATTGTTGTGATCTGGGCTACATGATGCAATGCAAGATGACAGCCATTGAATTAATAGAAAATGGGATTCATCTCTTGAAATTTCACACAAAATAGAAGCAGGAGACAGACAAAATAAAGGGAGATGGATAGACAGACTGATAATACCACTAATACTTTTAAATTTAAACTGAATGGGTGAGATAATTTAAAAACACTAATGGTATTTATCAACAGTGTGATAGCAGAAAAAAAAAAAAATCACACTCCCTCCCTCTCTCTCTCCCTCTTTCTCTTTCTCCCTTTCGTTGATTGCTTTGTTGAACAAGTCAGTGAATATTTTACACTTTGTTTCTTTTATTTTAGCAAATGAACTGCCTCAAGCTAATGTAGTGTAAGTGGAAATTTCAAGCACCAATGTCTATTGCATGATCCAATAATAGGAACTTTCTTTCCCTCCTAGCTCTGTAACATAGTAGAGCAGCAAACTCCCCGATGCCTCCAGGTAGTCACATGCTTGATTTATGATTATAAACTATAGCTCTGGAAGAGGTTAGCTAGGTAGTTTAAATCATTGCTTTTTCTCTAATGAACTAGGGTCAGAGAGAAAGTGCTATATGCAACAGCCTTATCTGGTTGTTACTTGTGCCCTGCATACTACTCCTCCATGTTTTTGGTTGTGATAGTGTTTTTACATAATTTTAATTGTTAATGCCATTTTAGTAAACCATGTTACTGAAAATTGTGTGAAATGAGTTTTCCTGCTATTATTTATCGTTCATCTTGGTGCAAATTGGAGCCAGGTACTTATTTCTAATGTGGTATAGACAGCATCAAAATGGATAAAAAAAGACAAGGTAAAGATAGATAATAACTACAGATAGTATAAGGGGTGGTTTCTTTTCCCAGTAACAAGATGCTGTAATGTTGAACTCTGTTCTTGTCTGATAGCTGTATCAGACCATTGCACCAGTATCTAAATAGAATGAGATAGATAGCTTAAAAGATACCTGAGATATGCAAATATAGTAATATTCAAGATATTTTCACAGATGAGTGTGGAAACTGATTCCAGACTAATGTTATTAATCTGTCTAAGTATTCATGGATGGATGGGATTATTGTGTAAACTCAAGGTATCCCTTATGCAGATCAGTCTTGTGCAAATAGGACTTACTCAGTCAGATCACCATAAGTCTTACTGACCTTGACAACAGTGCTATGATCATATTTTCATATAAATAAACTCTTTCCAGGCAATTTTCCCTGGTGGATTCAGTATAGATGGACTTTTTCTGGCACAAGGCCTGTTAACCAATTTTCACTTTTAAGTCCATTATTTATAACCATTTAAAAGACACTAGTATTTGACTTTCTCTTTCTATGCCGCTCACTAGCTTAATGGAGTATCAGACACAATGCATGCTCACACAAATCCTGTCATTTAAGTGCATCAAAGCAACTGATGATGTCACCCTCTTCCTAAAGTAACCCATATTTTGGAATTTGTGAGGTAAAATTCTTCCTGTTGGCAACTCTTCATATCAGAAATTCAAAACCAAGGCTTTGGGTAGTAGAGGTATCTCTCCAGTAGCCTTGTACCTCTGCAGAAACATTAAGCTTTGGATGTCTGCATCTAGCAGGATTTTTAAGCAGACTATGAAAGGTTATTTTAATAATCTAGTAGTGTGTGCATGTGACTTTCTTCTGTCAGCTAAAGCTTCAGGCAACAGAAGTACACGGGTCTGGTTCTTGCCTGTTCTTTCACATCTGAGGTCCGACTTTGATAGAAGCTAAACATGATCTGCTATAGTTCCTGAATTCTTATATATAGAACTGTTGCTTAGCTAGTTATTCCCTCATCATGTACTGTTGAATGTTGCTGCCTACATGAAATTTGATGCACCTGGCCCTTTTGAACAGCATCCTATTTTTCAGACTACTTCTCCGATTTGTCATGATCATTTTGAATTCTAATCTTGTCTTCCAACATACTCACAATTTGATGCTGTCTGCAGATGTAATAAGCATAATCTATTCTGTTGATGAGGTCACTAATGAAAATATTGAATAGTACCAACCCCAGTCCCCTGTGGAACCTCACTTCCTACAGCCTCCCATTCTGGCCATGAACCTTTGATAAATACTCTGAGTACAGTTTTGAAACTGATTTTGTACCCTATCATTGTTCTATCTGAACCATGTTTCCTGAGCTTAAGTACGAGATATCTTATAGCAATCAAATATTTCTCTAAAAGTTAATGACATCTATTGTTTTCTGTCCAGAAAACCTCCTTCCTTGTAGAAGAAAATCAGGTTGGTTCAACAGCCAGTCTTCAAGAACAAAATGTCAAACTCTTCTCCTTGTTATCTTTATACAATACAGACAATTTGTTTCAGAGTTTTCCCAGAAATTTAAAAGAAGGAATTCCTTTATAATCTCCAAGTTAGTTCTTTTTCCCATTCCCTTGTCTTTTGTGTTTTGTCACTTCACCAATTCTTCAATATTTCTCAAGAGTAACTATTAAAACCTCTGAGCTTTAGTCCTTTAAATAACAGAGGATAAGGTAGAAAGAACTACAAAGCAGGCAAATGATTCAAAAAGATCTAAATTGTCCCAATATTTTCTAACCTCTCTTATCAAAGACTACAGCCTTGTGGTGACACTGTCTTTGTAGTGCAACCCACCCCAAAAAAGTAATAAATACATAGGCTATCCTGAGGACATCTGCCAATGGCTTCCTCCACCTTTTTGAGTTGAAGCAAGTTGAAAAGTTAGCGCAATCCAACTTCACTTGGACTTCCTTTCACTAAATTAGTTACAGAGTGATTTCTTCTTATGGTTCGTGTCATTTGTATCTCAGTTTGTAACTTGGATTTTCTTATTATGTACCTTGGACCTTGCCTGGAGAGTTAGAATCTCTCATTAGCTTTGGAGTGTGAGTGTTCCACTTTTTCATGAAAAGTTTTTTGCACCTGATCTTTCTGTGATCTTTCTGCTTTAGTAATTTAGGGAGGTACATTCCACCAGTGACAGTTAAACACTGATCCATCTATAACTGCTGCCTTTAGAAGACCCCAGAACACTTGCTCTTGGAAGTTGAGTATCCTTATTTGCTATCTGCTGTTTCTTTCATTTCCCCTGAGTTTCTGGTATAAATGTTGGAGACAAGTATTGGGGTTGGATGGACCCGAATTTGATTCAGTAGCTCTTGTGCCAATCTGCAGGAAAAGGGGAACTTCTGAAGAGTTGCTCCTTCCCCCACCTTAACTCTTGTCAGGTGGTGGGCTGACATATTGCACTCCTTCAGAATTACGGCTGCTCCATCAGAGATTCAATTTGGGCCCTCTGTGTAGCAGTGAGAAATATTTCTCTACTGTAAATCACTTAGTACAGAGAGAATCCTCAAGTTGTTTTCATGCACAATCATACAGGGACCTAATTTTCTGTGATGGCTGCTTCAGTTATTGCATCACAAAAATTTCTCACTATGGAGCAGCAGGTTTCATTCATTCCATCACCACCTATAAATAAGGGTTGTGACTGGAATAGGTCATGAGAGTTACTCCTGGGAAGACCACATATCATATTATCTGTGAAGAAAATGTGTTTTAAATTGCATTCTTCTAACTACATCTTGGTTGCTGCATAGTTCGTTTCTGAGCATGCTAAATGGCATTCTTACCATGAGTAATACAGCACAGAAAATGATGATTCAAAGTGCTTGTAGAATCATAGAATAATTTAGGTTGGAAGAGACTTCTGGAGGTCATCTAGTTCACTTGGGGAAAGTATCAGTTGACACTTGAGAATTGTAATGCCCCAGAGATTAGATTAGTGGGAATCTTTTAGAGTCTGCTTAAGTGCCAGAACTCTTTTGGTATGGCATTGAAATCAGTAAGTTTTGTAGTTTACAGTAAGAAACGATGTTTCAGTTCACTCTGTTCCACGTGCACTTCTGAGAAAAAAAAGGTCTATTTAGTTAGACATTCCAAACTGAAATTCCCAAACCCCAAATTATTCATTATTTCTCACAATCTTGGAAATATGTTTGCTTGCATGCACTAACAAACTGTCATTTGTCAAATTTTTCGATTTAGTCTTGATATCAGCTGACTGTCTCTCATCATAATGACTATGAAGGAAGATAGTGGAGGATTGCTGGCTACAGTGTGTGTGGACAAAGCAAAAGAATACCTGAATTAGGTATTCTTTCTGTCTCTGATTTGTCCTGTGGGTTTGGAGCCTTTACTTTTGAGATTTTTACTTCTGAAGCTGCCCAATTATCTCATCTAACCTGTGCATTGCAATCCACCTGATCACAGAAAAGTGTGATCAATGCTTGGAGGGACCTTTTTCCAACTTTTCTGGGGCTATGCTCTGCAAGGCTATTCTGTGTGAGCAGGACTGGCAGAGGCGTTAACTTGTATTGAGCTCTGAGCAGCATGATCCCTTGTTCCCACAGGTTCTCCATGCAAGCCAAGCAGAGAAGAGCCAATGCCTCGGGGAACTTGGAAAAGGGGAGGAGCACCTCTTATATGCATCCATGGTGCCACAGAAGCTGCTTCTGTCTGCATGTGCAGGTGCTGATTTTGTAACCCAGCTCTCAGGTAGGACATCTTGTGATGGAATATTCAGGAAGTAAGTAAAAATTATTAGGAAAAATTTAAAAGGCATACACAAAGGTAAAATGCAAGTGTGCACATTTATACGTGTTTCCTTGTTGCTAGTTGCAGCAGTGCCTCAACGTCATTCTTTTAATATGCTTGTATGCGCAAACTTGTCGTACAATACGGTTATGTTACCCTTGACTTCCAGCTGCACTACAATTCTGGTTACTATTATTTTAAATTATGTGTCTCTATATAATGGTCTGTGCAGAAGAAAAAAATAACACATTATCTTATATTAAGCAATCAACATTCACAGAACTTCAGCATCTTAGTTATCCTTTATAGTTATCCTTATGTTTATAACATAAAATACAAATTAGCATTCTCAAGTTACATCTTTGAGGGCCTGTCCTTTTTCTTTCTGCGAGTCTGAGAAAAACTTCAGCAGTTGTCATGAAATAATCTTGTGTCTTAATCTATTGTTTCCATCTTGAAAAGTGCAAAATAATTCCCTTAAGAAGAAATCTTTACGGTACTCATTTGAAAGGAGCTAAAGGAAACCATCCAGAATTTTAACCACTCTTGAGTCTGCAAGGTAGAGAATGGAGTTGGGTCTCCTCATCATATGCAGCTGATGCTACACCATTAAGTTTAAGTAAATATAAAAATCAAAGCCATAATCTGTATTTTAATATTGACATAGTCCCTGCCATTTTGACTTTGCCAATCAGCTAGAGTATTTCAACAGCTACCAGAAGGATAATTCTTGCATGGTTTGGTTACAGAATTAAGCACGTTAGAGGGCTATTCGCTCATTTCTAGAATATCAGGAATTGGACATGTCAGTAAAGTATGTTGTCTTAAACCAGAATGACTCATCTGATACAGTATAGTCGATGCTTCTAGCTTTATATGGAGAAAACATTTTAAAAAATAAAAAAAATCATTCTGCAGGATAATGTTACCTAGCTAAGGATGCTGAAGGAACTCAGAGATTCAGATACAAACACTCAAATGTCAGGCTAAGCCTGGGATAATGTTTGTACTAGCAGTCAAAATAATCACCAGGTGATTAAGGTCTTCTCTAACAACGAAATTACATTGCGGATCTCCTGGACTCTGAAGGGGATTCACTCTGCCGGTGTTTTGAATAATAAGGGGGCTGGTGATGTAATATATATTCTGGAACACTTTGTCCACATGTTATCGGAATGCCCGCAATGCAAGAGTTATGGGAAATACATCATCGTCCCTAGACTGGAGCTTATACAGAATATTACTCTGCCATAGGATCCCTTTATCTACATTCTAGATGGCCTGACAATGACTCCCCAAATGCCTGAAGCCAATTTAAAAAGGATACTAAGAGCACTCTAATAGCTGAAGTTATTACTACTAAAGTGTAAATCAATGCTGTGTATGTTCCAAGGAAGAAGAGCGGGTCCGAATGAGCTTTGTCTTAATGGAAAGAGTATTTTAGACAAATTCTGCATATGTGGAGGCAGATTCTACATGTATGGTGCCGTCAGGTCTACAGACTTCCCCTTTTCTGTAGTGAAAGGTGAATTTACTCAGCTTAGAACAAACCTGCGCTGTTGCTATTCTTAATGATTGCATTAACCTGTTTAATTTTGCTAGATAGGCACTGAACATGAGCCTAAGCTAGGCTGTATATGCAAGGCAAATACATGAGGAGCAAGAGGAGGGACAGAAGAATGTAATGCTGCACGCCTCATCTCACCCATCCTCTGGGTGCTGCACCCAGGCTGGTGTAGTGCAGCGGTACCCAGCCCCTACCAGTCTTCCCCTTTCTCTCTCTTGCTAGCCCTTACCTCCTACCCCTGGGGCTCTGGTGCAGTACTATGCCATTTCTACTAGCAAATATTTCTTCATAATTTTAGCAGTGATGAATAGGTCTGTCAGGCACTTTTGGTGGATTGTATGCTAACACGCACCAAAAATATGAGTTGAGGTCATGGGCTGTGCCTAGTTCTGGGGCGTAGGTTTTCTCACCCCTGATTTATATACAGCAATCTTATGACAGCCACTTTAGTCAAAGGGGATGTAAATCTTTTAATTTCTGCTCATCTTGAGAAGATTCTGCACTCTGAATACCATGGATTTTTAGGGATTACTAGTGGGGGCCCAGTTCTGGATGTGATCCTCTATCGTCTTCAGTTATCAAGAGATAATCAGATATTAGAGAAGGTTGGAAATTGGTCTCCTATTAATAATTTAAAAAAAAAAGTGATAAAAGACTCTGTTCTTGCTAGTGTCATAAGTAATGTCACTTAGTAAAGTGACTGGCACTAGCTGTAGGCTTAGATATGCCAATTATAATTAAAGCCATTATTTTCAAATACAGTTCAGTTTATTCCTGGTGAAAAGTAAAGAGAATTTTAGAGTGACAAATCTCTCTGGAAAATGCAAAATTGACGAAAAGGCTGTGTTTTTAGACTACCTGTAATAATTTGTTTTCAGGTTTGAAATGAATATTACGTTAAAACATATTCTTTAAAATGAGTGTTGACCAACCTAACATACTGTACAACAGTAGAATATGTATGTGCCTGTCTGAATCATCTTGAGAAAGCAAAGTGTGACTTACAACGCAGAAGTGACATTTAGTTCTTAGATCGACAGCCTTCAAACATCTCTAGTATGATTTTCAGAAAGGTATTGAACCATTATCCATTGCAAATCTGATGCCCATTCACACTTTTTCTAGAAAGATATCCAAATTGCTACCTATTTTTGAGAATTAAAACCAAAGATGGTGCTCTAAAAAAATAGAGACAGTGAAGCTGTGTTCTTTTTCAGGCAATTGTGGTTTGATAACAGATAGAGAAATGTGGATAAAGCTGAGGGTTTGGTTATATACTCCCAGCAACGTACAGATAATGGTTGTATTTTGTAAAGCCATATAATACACTGACACACCAGTCACCCTTGGTGGGTTTCTTCCCTAAAACGAATGGGATTCTCAGAGATGACCATAGCAGAATATAAAACGCAGCCACAAAGTAGCTCCCCCGAGCAGCAATTCATTCCTGTGAAGGCAGCTTTAAGCTTGGGACAAAAGCCACGAGAAGTGGAAGGTGTGCACTATATCAGGCAATATCCCAAATGCTCCGAACCCTCTACCATGGGATATGTCCGGGAGGAACAAGCGGTTTGGGACTGCAGCTGCTCTGAAGATGCAGCTCCTGTCACTGGCAACCTGGAACTGAAGGTTAACTGGCAGATGATGAAAGAGAAATTTTGTCACTGACCTTTGCCTGCTAATGAGTACGCCAGTCCTGCTCAAATCCAGTGGTAGTTAGCGTTTCTCTTATTCTGGCCTTCTTTTAGATCCATTTGCACAAGGTGATGGTGCATTTGTGCTCTCAGGCATTTGTTCAAATGCCTGCCCTACTGCTGGCCACCAGAGATTACCCTGAAAACCGACTACGGTGCAATGGTCTGAGGTCTGATGTTAACATAAGGTAGAGATAAAATTCCTGCTTGCACTGCAGGTGACCAGGATCTAGAAAAGTTGCTGTAGCTGAATTTTTTTTCATTCTCATCTACTGCATTGGGCAGCTATTTTGTCGTTATTGTCAGTCTTAAAATCTTGGCTTTGTTTTCTGCCCTGTAATCTTGAGTTGACGTCCTTTATGTTCCCAAACCCTCTGTTTAAAAGTGTTTCCATTTGATATGATTAATAGCTCTTGCGAGTGATCTCTATTAAGGACTCAAAGCTCAATTTCAAATATTTTTGTGGTGCTTCTGGTGGGCCTTGCTGGGATAAATTAAGCCTATTTTTCCCCTGATTGCTTCGTTGGATCTCTTTGTAACTTCACCTTGTATTCCTTTCTGTTCAATACTTTTCAAAGTACTGAGAGTTTAAAGAGGTACAATAAATCCCAGATCAGTTTTTAATGACCATGGTAAGCCTGCTTGTAATATGTCAGTAAGCTGAGCCTAAAAGCCAATGGGGAATAGGCCATTTCTGCCTTAGTAATTGCCTCCACAGAAAGATTTATAATGTCATTATCTGAATCTACAAGAAATAACTCATAGAGCTGAAATACCCTAAAAAAATATTACAATTCTCTTAAAATCTAGTCATTCATAAATGCTAAATCATAAAACTTTTTTCAAGATGTTTTATGTTAAAAATAAAACACAGTCAAAATATAAATGTACTTTTCTTAATCAGATTCTTCATTCTTTATGTATCTGTTTTCCGTGCTGTAGTTTGGGCAGAAGAATGGTGCAGTGCACAGCCCAGATCTAACACTGCGCTGCTGAAAACACAAACGAGTACTGAAAAACCACAAAGAGGGAAGAGCATTCCCAGTCATTTTTCTTTATTTGTGTACGATTCCAGGAGGGAAGAGGGTTAGTTAGCACTGCAATAAAATTAATTTTAGCAATAAAAATCACTCCCTCCTTCTCCTTCCACCATTTTCCCATGAAAAGCCACACTAAATGTCCTGATAAATGTACTGTGGTACTGTTTTAAGCCATTTCAGCCAGCTTCCTTTGCCCTTAGCATTTCCCAATCAGAAGATATCATTCATTTCTTTCAAAAAGCAGGAAATGTACTCTTCAATTTGTCTGGTGTTTAATAAAGTGCTAGAATTACCATAGCTACCCTCATCTTCTGATGCTTTAATACACTGTGAGATTTATACTAATTTCAACCAGACTATATTCTTCAGTGTAGAAAGCTTGTACACTTAAAAGGGCACTGTCAGTGTGCTTTTTTCTTTTTTTTTTTTTTTTTACCTGTACAGCAGGCCTAGCACAAGCAACAACCACAGCTTTTTATTTTTTTTTTTTTTTTTTAATCTTAAGCTCTTTC
>JAYKAV010000589.1:1594212-1631500 GCA_035582835.1 Phoebastria nigripes | reverse complement strand
AATCGTGAGCTCCTATAAGCAAGGACCTGATTTCTGTTTCCCTGAAGATTTTGAATTGTTTTACTTTTTTTCATTATGTTTTTTGTCCTGTGTCCATGTGAGCTTGATTGTTGCTTCTGAGTGGTTTAGCCATGGCTGCTTTTTTAAATTATTTTTCATTCATTGTTTAAATAAATACTATTCACTGACATCTCTAGAGATGTGTTGTAATGCAGTTGCTTCAACTCAGTCGAGTGGTTCTTAAAATCAGTGAAAAGTTTCTAGTCTGATACAGTCTGATTCTTCTCTGAAGTTCAAATTAAACTTTTCAGGGTCCAATATCTGCTCTTAGACTGTAAATTATAGAGGCTAACACCCTTTTAAAGTGTGGCAGTTCTGTTATTAACTTGAATAGGCCCAGGATTTCATCCCATGTCCCATACACTTCAGAGCACAGACATATCTGTAAGTAATAAATTATTACTCCTTTCTAGCGAGCATTATAAACTTTCAGGTTCTTTGCTTCAAAGAAATGAGCTACCTGAAACAGAAATTATTTCCCCGTCAGGGCACTCTGGTCTTCATAATGTCACCTGAATCCAAGAGGTCTGTGAAAAGAATACTGACACCTTTATTTCCTGAGTTTAAGAAATATTTATAAGCAAAGAAATGTGTGCTTCTGCCTCTGGATGTGTATATCCAATTCTTATCAATATCGGTGGGAATATTCCTTTGCACAGAGATCAAAATACATTGTAATACACCTATCATCTGTGAGCCTCTACTGTATGCCTTGTAGCTTTACTTTTAAATCTTTCCCTGATTTCTGAAGCAACGTGATGTGTACTTTTCAGCACTGAGCTCTGTGAAGTCAATGACAACTAAATGAAACTGGAATTTTGGAATGGTCTGTCTTAAGATGATGTGTTTAAAAAAAAAAAAAAAAAAAATCGAGTCTTCTATAAAAGCTTATTTTCCTTAAGAGCTGCTGCACACAGAGTACAGTCAGATTTATAATTTGAAGTAAACTGGATTCATTGTTGATCATTAGCTTTTAAACCTAATCTGGACTGAGATCAGAGTATAGCAACTAAAATAAAAATCCTTGCACTGAATCTAAAAGCCAAGAAGAAATTGCAGTCAATGCAAGGTGACAGTCTGGGCTGAGCTGTCTCGGGCCACATCCTTAAACTGGAGGAGTACAAATTCGCTTTCATCAGGATTGTTGATAATAGGATTGTAGCAGAGAGACCCTAACCACGATGAAGGATGAAAGAATATCAAAATATCCTTTTGCTCCTTCTGTTAGAAACTCATCCTGTAAGAACCAGGGTGAAATGATGAATTGAGGTTGGTTAGGATTAGTCTCTGGTTATTCACTTGGTGCCATGCTTCTTCACTATTGTATGTAGCAAATGTTTCCTGACAGGCTAACTAGGAATAATAAAAGGATGAAGGACTCTGGTGACATACTGAATGTTACAATTGTTATTCCTGTCCTCTAAATGTGGTTTACCTTTGGCAGTGTCAGAGGTGACTATTCTTGGAGCCCAGGCAAATAGAAAGATGAGCTGCTCAGGAGAAGCGTGCTCGCAGCTGCTGCGCTCGGTGCTACTGTCCTGCGGTGTCTGCCCACGTGAAGTCCCATTAAAGTTTAAAAGACTGTGTAAGTGTAAAGTGTGGGGGCTTGTCCCTTTGCAGGAGTTATTGGGGGTGAGGGGAAGAGAAGGAAGAGTTTTTATGCTTGTTCTTTCTCCTGTCATGAAAAATCATTAGTCAGTTAGCTGTTTCATCCTTACTTAAGGCACATTTTTCTATGAGGTCTTTCAAAAATGATTAGCCACTGTCAAAGTGATGATGTTTGCAACTGCATATATGAACTTTCCTGGGATCTGATCTGTTTGCAAGTCTGGATCCAAAACATCTCCTGAAGTTGGACTGCTGACTCCATACGGAGTGGCAAGGGTGTAGGCATGAGTGCTCATTTCTGTCTTGTGAGGTAGATGTGCGTGCTGGCTTATGTGCGAGCTCGTTTCTTCTGCAGCCAGCATGAGAATTTGGACATATGCATGATGCAGTTGTTACCTTAAATCAAAATACTTTTCCTTCTCATAAGATGTACTGCGCAATTCCTAACCAGCAATCAGAGGATAGGGTCTGCCTTATATTACAGACTATCGTGCTACTGATATTTCTCTTTACTGCCATCCCCTTTTTTTATCCAGGGAAGTGAGAGTTGCAAGCACAAGTCCTAGATCAGAAGTCTCTGATGGTAAAGGCTGTATCTTGCCTTAGCAGTATGTTCTTCACCAAGTAAGAAAAATGCTGTGGCTCCTCTAGGAAGTGCCCTGTTGTTATTCCACATCGCTTCAAAGAGAGTGACGAGTTCACAGGGCCTCAGCGCTCATGATGCCTGTGCAAGAAGACAGTGCACATTTCAGAACAGCTGATGAATGCTTTCATAGCATTTAAGTAAAAACTTTTATTTTTTCTAAAAATAAAATGTGTTGAATTTAGTAAACTGCATCGCTGTTACTGTTGTGAGGAAATGCCTTGGTCTGTACAACTGGAGTAATTAATTATGGGTGAGAAATCTTGTCATGAGACATCCTTGAGAAATGGAAAAAGGACCCAAATAACTAATAAACATACAGTCAATTCACGTCAGGTTCCCCTAAAGAGGATAGCTCTAGGAGGGAAGCAACTAAGTAAAATTAGGTTGCTTTTTGGAAGCACTTAAGCTGGGAAGGAAAGCTAGAGAGACAGACCGACTGTTACCAGGAAGGGCAGACAATGTGCACGTACTTAAATTCCTTTGCTGTTATGGGTCCTACACAGTTAACAAATAGTTTGCTGTTCTGCTTGCTTTTTCATAGTATCATACAAATACAAACGTGCAAAAATTTTAGGTGAATAGCTTAAGGTTAAATAACCTTTGAATTATTTAGAAACCACAGCTGTGTTCTGGGTAGTTTAAGGACCTTATTTCTATCTGGCTTCTAATTTTGCATGCAACTTTCCACTCTCAAAACTGACTGCACCAAAAGAACTTGAGTTTGGATAAATTACTCTGATATTGGCCCATGTGTAATGTATGCTAATGAAATATAAGTGTACAGGTCAAAAGAGAAATATTTAATGAGGGTGTTTACCAGTTGGTGATGGGAACGGAGAGCTCAGAATACACTAAGACAGAGTAGTTAGTGTATCTGTCATACACATAAATCAGCCATGCTCCCTCTGCATTTCTAATTGTCTCCCTAAAAAGGTTTTAGTCAACCCCTTAAAATGATGATCACACAAATGCATTTTTATATTGCCTGTTTGCTTTTAGTTATGCAAATCTGTTCAAGAGAAACGATGTACTCAAAATGCTCTAAAATTTTTAAAACCTACAGATGTCTGTGGTGTGAGAGAATGTTTAAAAAAAAAAAAAAAGCTAATGCTTTCTAGCCAGATAGGGGCATGTACCGATTTGGGGGTTCAAGGCTGGTTCCAGGTATAAGTAAAATAGGGCATTGGTCAGGGCAGTAACAGGGCTTGGGGAGACTGACAGTATTATGGTCTGTCTTTATGGTATTCTTCAGGCATCCCATTTCAACAGTAACTTACTATAGAAGTGAATTAAGTTAGGTTGACTGAAGACTGCTTTCATCTCTGCAATGTTTTTTTTATCATTATGCAATTAATTTTTTTAAAAATGGTAGTTGAACTTTCCAGTGTCCCTAGGTCACTTTTGAAATGGTGTATTAACCCTCTAAATAACTTAGGTTTAGTAATGATGGCCAGAGCAATGATTAAACAGCTTTGGAAAATCTGGACCTTCCTTCTGTGGGTAAACATTGTCTTTCACTGCTTGGGTATTCAGCAAGCAGCCACCACCCTGGGGTGGTGATCCTAGTTTTGGCCTCAGACACAATATGAAAGATGCTATACTTGAAAAAGAAAAGATTGTGGTATGGTCTGTCACTGTTCAGGACACATCTTGGAAGAAATCTTGTTAGGCTTGGAGACTTTAAGATTAGGCATAAAGCTTTCAGTCAGGATCTTGTGTATTTGACCTTCACACTTGTCTTTCACAGCTGTCTGTACAGTAGATTCACAAGAATTAAACTGAGCGCAGCTCTTGCTGTGTCTGGAGATGCAGGTAGGGGCAGACGTCAGGAGACATCTCTGCCTGCTTTCTCAAGTGGCACGCTCGTGTCCACCAACCCAAGAGCGTAGGGAGATGGATTTTGCATCAGTCTGAGCTTGCTYGTGTAGATGTACCTCTCTACTTGATCACGATGTTTAGCACTGAAAGCCAAATTTAGCAGCATATCTGGAGGCTTACATTACTTTCACTATGCTGAGCCTATGCTTCGGCTTGAAAAGGGCCTCAGTATACCTGGCATCTTCCACAAGCACTAAATTAACACACAAATGCTGAAGAAGGATGTAAAAATCAAAAGTCTGAATACGATACAGTGATTTTATAGAGTTCTGCATTGCCTTAAATCCACTACAGAGCTCCTGATCGTGTCAGCGGGCACTATATGGCCCATCGTTTGTCAGACCATTTAAATTCAGTGGCTTAGCACTTAGTCTTTTGGAAAACATCCTGYGCGGTTTGATTTACAGCGCTGTAGAGCTGATTAAAAAGTCACTCATTAAAAAGGTATCTTTTATTATAATTGCTAAATATTTTTTGGTGTGGTTAGTAGGTTTCACCTTTAAAATGATGTATGCATGCTGGCTCTTCTCCCAAGCTGTCGAGTCAGAGCCACTGGCTCTTAGATTTGTACTGAAGCAGCAGAGGCTTTGCAGCGCTTTGCATTTTCACATGCTTTCGTTTCTCAAGCAGAGGAATATCAGCATATTCTGGATAGGGCAGAATTTGGAAACCTGGCTTTCACTCCCAGGTACTAGTTTCCTCTCTGAACTGGGAGAAGCTGTTTAACTCATCCCCTTTCACAATAGCTGGAATCAGACCTATCTGTCATAAAATATTCCGAGAGTCCTGTATAAAAAGCATTACACAACTTTCAGCCAGTTGATGATCGTAGGATTTAATTTACCAAACGTGGTAAATGTGGAGCTGGTCTTCCAAATAACAAAAGAGAAATRGTGTAATGGCTTACACACTCCTTATTTCTGTGCCTACCTTCTGTGGTGACCTTGGAACCCTTTTTTTCTTCCTCCTCATCTTTATTCCTTAAAATGATGGTGGTTCTGTGCTGTTGTGCTTCTGTTTATGGCTAGATTCATGGAAGGAAGACAACTCTTAGTCCAGATTTTCTTCTTGGCTCTACATATGTCCTATGACTTATCAAAGCTCCTAGGATCCAAAATCTTTGCCCAGAGGGTCTGCTTAGAAGTAAATGGTGTCCTGCTCAGCAAGATACTGTGACACTCACTTTTAGGCCAGTACCTCCTAAATATCAAAATCGACACTTTCTGGTTTTCATTGTCATCATCATCAAGTGTTTTCTGTGGCAGGGCAGTAAGCTGCATCAGGGAGCAGGTCAAATTAGAAAAACCTGATTGAGGGGAAAAAAAGAAAAATGGTTATTACAGTGTCATCGCTGCAGTGACTTGCTGCTTGTGCTACGTGGATGGAGACAGGATAGGATAGGCAGGGAGGATCACAAGATGACTAAGCTCATTTGAAACAACAAATCCAGCCAGGACTGCACCTGGAAAACATGGAGAGCAATTGCCTGATCTGTTATAGACATACTGGAGGGAGCCATACGGTGATCTGCTTTGCAAAGCGTGGATGAGGTCTGGGGGCAATCACGAGAAGAAGGAAACCAGTCTATTTGATAGGACTGAATCTGGGTTTCTAAGTGGGTTTGATGTCGGGACACATCCCTGAAGAAGTAATTTCATAGCTGAGCTGGCATTTTTAACTCATCTCAACTCTTGACTTGAAGTCTGCAGTCAGCCCTACAATATCATCTTCAGAGTAAGATACTGCTTTTCTAGCAGAACAAAAGAACCATTAATGACACCAATTAACCAGTGTAATTCTCATTTACACCTCTTTATTACCTTCCACACACAGTATGTGATACATTATACATCCCATTAATTGTTAACATACACGCAAGTCAAGATCTTTTATTATACTGGGTCATCTATCATTGATACAGAGATATAGATATTTTATAGCTGAGCCAACTAACACTACTGTAGAGCAGAATCTATAACCATTTTCACATCAAATCTGATTGTGTTATTAAGCCCTTTAGAAGTGCTTAGTATGTAATTTGGGCTCCTCCCAGAACGTATTTTATAGAGGGGAACAAAAAAGTGGGATTTGGGGTAAGCTGTAGTTGTTTTGTGGGTTTTTTTTAAAAAAAAAAAAATTGAAATTATTTTTACTATTTTAAAGCTAGAGGTGGAGCATTGTTCTGTTGCACTGTAAGTTCCACTTGTCTAACAAGCATAATAGTTTTCTTTTAATTAAAAGAAAACATAGAGGAATTGGTGAAGGGGCAGCATTTAAGTGGAATCTAGGTGGGAATTCTTTTTTAAAGTGCCAATGATTTTTGCATTTTCAAAGGATAGAAAAATCAAAACTATAATGCAATAGGTATAACATGCTTTGCTTATTCCCAGCAGAACTCCAGTTATCAATGGGCTACATATTGCCCACAACTATTGACATTATTTAAAATTTTGAAGCTTGGTTTAGATACCCAGGTCATATGGCTATTCTTGCATACTCTGATCTTAAATTCCAAATGTATTTTTCTCTCTTCTTGCTTTGTAAGAGACCTCTACAGCCAATAGAAAATTTGTTTGCTTTCTAGAGGAAACATGAAATTACATACGCAGGCTATGTTTTTATTTTCTAGCTCTGACCTTGGATTTGATTCCTGGCTTCTCTTAGTATGTGTAGTTAAACCTGCAAGCCTTGCATGCAGCACTTCTTGTCTTGGGTCTTGAAGCCCTTGTAGCCACTGCAGCAACCTGCTATGCAAGGTGGGCAGGGGGGCTTGTCAGTGCTGAGAAGGGGCTCTGCATGCTACCTCCGCTGCCGGCCGCGTGTCCCYACAAGGCTAGAGCTCAGCTGCCTGAATGCTCGTCCTCTGCGCTGCGATTCGGCAGGACTGGCTAATGGCACCGTCTCCCAGCCAGGACCGATGCACTGCTGCCAGTCTCCCAGGGAGCTGCCGGAAAGGGGCACTCACGCAGAATGATTTTTGGAAGCAGCTACTAACAGTATCACTCCTYAGCTGAGCCTGGAGACTAACTGGGCAAGTGCTTTTCTGCTTTGCTCCTGAGAAGCATCYGTTAACAGCACCCTTCCCAGACAGAAGTGGGACCTGCTCCTTAGAAACCAAGCAGAAACAAATGTTTAGATTTGAGCTTGTATCTGCAATGAAAAGCAGCGTTGCCGGTTACCTACTTATGGCTAAAAAAAATCATGAGTGCTGTTCTGCCCATGCCTGCAGTAAAAAGCTTAAACGTGATGGAGTTTAGCAAAGAAATGGTGGAGGCAGTAATTAAGCTGGCAGGTAACAGGAGCCGGAGCAACTGCCTCTTGGTTGAGATGGGTGCCTGTGTGTATGCTCTTCCAGTGGTTAAAGGAAATCAAGCATCTTTTCTTAAGCCCTAGAGAGGATGGAGCAGGCGTTTGGGCAGATAGGTGTGTGTCCTGCCTGAACATTTCCTTTCGAGTAGCTGTCAATGGTTGCTGCCTCTGCCAGCTGGTCTGGATGCGATAGCAGTGGCTCGGTGGGCTTGCTGGGCTGAACCCACAGGTTGAACCTGGAGAAGACAGCCACAATTTTGTCAGATAGAGTAATTAATCAGAGGAGGAAGAGGAAACCGTCAGTGTTTCAGGAGGACAGCCCTGCCCAGCTGTGTCTGGCAACACCCATAGGGGAGTGCATTTCTTTAAATGCTTGCATTAGGCCAGTGGAGTCTGTCAGTAATGTAGCGCTTATATTTAGCCTTTCCTAAAGAAAATCTCTCCAAGCAATTTTGAAACTTAATTTCAATGGTGTCTGTGTGATGGTTCCTCTGTGCTTTGCATCTGAGTTAACAGACGAACAAAGACACTAACCAAGTCCATCCATGGCCATGGACTGATGCAGTGACAAGAAAGCAGACCTCCATCTCCTCTCTGTGCAGCTCCAGCCACTGGGCAAAGCTCATCTGCACCCAATCAGCTACCAAACAGAGCCGTAAAAGCTCTCTGCCTGGTACGTGTATTGTTCACTCATATACAAGTTTACTGCATAATAATACATAAAGAAAAGCATCTGTGTATCTGCTATGCTGACTTGTACTTCTAGTACTGTATTTCTGCGTTAGGCATAATTCACAGGAGCCGGTGCTTGGGAAGTGTAGGACCTGAGAAATACTGCAGTCCACGGCTGCTGTTGGAAATCTCATGGTAATTCATCGCATAGCGCCTTGGCCCTGGGTCCTGTCCTGTCAAGCAGGGCGCTGGCAGCCTCACGCCCACCTTGTGCAGGCAGCACCCATGTCTTTGGTTGGATCTGGCCCGACCTGAGCATGGTGGGCCCCAGAAAACTGCTTCACACTATTCTAAATCCAGCTTCCATTATCTATATTCCTTAATTAGAGCAAATGAATACTAATTATTCATGGCTAGTATTTTATCAAAATGAATGGCAGCAGCAGTTGGAGGCTTTGCCCGTTAGACTTATATCTGATATATACAAAATGTTGATATATTCACTTCATGTGTGCTATTCTGGTGTACATTTAGAGTAGAAGTGATTTGAGGCTAACGCCGTGTCACTAAACAATTAAATACCGTTGACTGAGCAGTTGATGACCCTAAATAGGGAGCACAATGTTAGAGGGAGAAGGAGGTTTGCATTAGCATAGCCTCTACAATAAATATGTGCTAAACCATGTTTAAGTTCACAGAAGCTTACTATTTGAATAACTCCCCAAAACATTGCTAGTTTTCATTGTTTTCATTTTCTATGACTGGATTTCATTGTTAGTCAACACTTAAAATTTAATTAATTGACACCATCACCTGACAAAACTAGTGTAGTCCCTGACTCCGCTGGAAATAGGAATTAAAAAATGCTGGTATCATACACAGAGAATAAGAGAGTAAGACAAATACACCTATTTGTCCCTGCCTGACATATCAGTATGTACTGATCYATTTCACCTTTGATTATTAATGTTTTCATAATTAACCTATCATAAAAATAGGTTCTCAGGTAAAAATTCTACATGAAAGAAATTTTCTGTAATGATATGGACTGTAAGAGATTTTCCTCAAAAAATTATGATGTGTTTTCTAATCATACCTTGTACTACATCTGGGCTTTTTAGGTGACTCTTCAGACCAGTATTGGTAAATTCTTGATAATTTTGTAATCCCCAGTTAAAGAAAGAGGAGACTAAGCTGTAGATAAGTTTCTCCAGTTATTCTGGTTCTGTACTAAGGTATATGAGAGCCTCGGAGTGGCTTGTGTGAGTTAATGCTGAAGAGCAGAGCTCTTATGTTGAAATCACAGTTTAAAATTCTGTAACCATAAGGCAGCCTGCCCTGCTGAAGAAAACTTAAAAATCCCTTAAAGAATCTTTTAAGAAAGTATTTAGCATTTTAAGAAAATCTGGTTTCCTTTGCTGTGGTGTTGGTTGTGCAGTGTCATTTTTAGAAGGGTTATTAAGATTCTAAGACAGAAGAATGTTTCTAGGAAGACCTTTATAAATGCCTCAATTGGTAAGATGATTAACAGTCAGATTTTTAGCAGGCTATTGATTTAACCAAAAACAAACAAACAAACAAACAAAAAACCAACACAAAAAAAAAACCCACCTGGTTGCACATAAGTTTAGCTCTTATTCAAGTTTGCTCAAGCCTTGTTCAGACTCCCATACAGTGATTTTGTATACTAAAGGCTGTGGGGTCTAACAGTTGCGATATGAAATTCGTATAGGATATGAGGCAAATTATTCCTTCTCCACTTTAATATTCTTTATAATTATATGATAGATGTGTGTGTTCTCTAAGTGTGCATGCCTTTCCCTTTAAAAATAGTGTGCCTAAAGAAAATTTTGCATTTGATTGAAAACAATTACGTCAGTTATGCTGAAAGCAGGAATACAATACTAAAAGAAATGAGTATTGCACGTGAAGAACATGTATTTGATGGTGTTAAGAGTTAATGTGTATAGTAGAATAAGAAAGAGTTTAGGGGGTTATTTTAGTTTGCCTTTATTTCCCTGCTCCTTGTTTATCATAAGGACTAAAATTCTCCAGGCTAGACACGCTGTTTCTTTAGTAAGGAAGTGGTAAAAATCATCTTAATTTGTGATGCAATTTTTTGGGCTGGTAGAGTTCACAGCAACGCTAATTCTAATTCCTAATATTAATCCTGAAGTTTCCATTATTCCCAGTTATGCCTTTTAGGCTGCTCACAATTTTTCCTTTTCTTTTCTTTACATCTTTCTATAGGAAATGAGGTATCTTACCCTTTCTCTCTTATCTGTCCCTCAGCTGCACTTGCATGTGCTCAAAAAATATTTCTACGTACGTTCATTTTGTCCTTCTCACCTGTGAAACGTGTTGATTGCTGTTGTGCAAATTCTCTCTGCTATGTCAGCGTTGGGCTGATGCTGAGGTCCTTAAAGCCGTGCTGCCCTGTATTGTACAGCTGAGCTGGCAGCGTCTGGTCTTTGTCTCTGTTTATGTAACCCATCTTGGTGTCTTCTGTCCTCTTTACTGAATTAAATTGTACGTCTTTGTCTAACATGCTTAACTTTGCACCCTTCTATTGTTAACCATGCCCTATCTTTTAATTATTTTATATTTTACTTTATTTGGGTTTTTATAATTTAAAATTCAGAGCATTTATTGTAATGAATTAAAAGACAATGAAGTCAAACCATAATTTGCCCATAAATGTAACATAAATAAAAAAGCTTAAACTTCCAGATTAAATCATTCATTCCGGTTTCTTGCTCGGCTCTAGTCTCTAGAAAGCACAGACACCAACAACTCTGAAATGCTGTTCCCAGAAGGACTGACTGCAGAAGTAACACAGTTCCCAGAAGAACTAGGCACAGAAGTGGCATCCTTTTATTCCCACTTACTTGCTTTTAATCATTTCTGTATTTTAGGGATGCGGGTTATAAAGATCAAGTAGTAAATCCTTACTGAGCTGAAAATATCAGGACTTGCAGAGTCTCCATGTCCTGCCTAAACAGCACTTGCTGCAGTTCTGGGAGGAACCTGGATTGACCAGTTGTTCCTCTTACACCCTCTCCGTCTCCCACGTGGTGGAGATTTCAGACTGCTATGGTGGAAGCTGAAAGAGACTGAGCTTATGGTGTTTGCTAATAGTTCACTAATAATGTACTTTAATACCGGAATGTGGGATAGGGAAAGGTGCTGCAGCCTCTGAAGCTCCCCTGAGCCAGGGAGCGTCTGCGGCTAGGCAGGCTGCTGGGTTTGATAAAGCAAAGCGGGCTGGGCAGCTCAGAAAACACAGAAACCCGGTGTGGTCAAGCTTTTCGAATAAGATCCATCGTACTTGCTTTTCCTCTATTTCTTCTCCCCCCCCCCCGAGCAATCTTCTACAGGTTTCTGATTGATCATTGAGAGTTGCACCCCTTTAAAGCAAACAATAAAGTTTGCATTACTATTACGTTACTATATATTGAGTCTATTAGCAGCCTTTTTTATTTCCACATATCTGTAATATCAGCCCAAGCCACATCCACATTCAGTAGCATTTTTTGAAACTTCCGATGCCCATTGATAGTTATATGGGAGTCAGGATTAGCTCCTTTTAAAGCATGTAATAGCTTTGCAAAGAGGGGAATGGGTTGGGAATGTGTCATTTGAGATTTTGATAAAAACCTAATGGGAAATTGGTCCGTGAGCCAACTTGAACGAGCTAGAAACGTAATATGAAGAAAGATCAGCAAAGCTCCCCAGGTTGCCCAGAAGTATTAAGTGTTTCATTTGTGAAATCCCCAAAGTCTGCCAATACTTGAAAGCTTGGCATGATGCAGAAGGTGCACTTGCTAAGACAGGGTTAGCACAGATGGGAGCCAAAGAACTGAGAACGTTTTTTGTCCCCATCTGATGAATCTTAAGGCTCCATTTTTGCAGGTGGATTCCAAAATAAGATAGCAGGTGGCATATTTAAGGATTTCAAAGCAAACCTGCAGTTTTGCTGAAGAAAGGTGATAAAATTCCAGAAGGGCCTGCATTTGCAGCAAGATCTTTAAGCCACATTTTATATCCTTTTCACCCTATAGAAGGTTATTTAACTAGAGGTACGCTATCCCTGTGTGTRTTGGATGTTGTGATTCACAGTATGTAGTCAGTGTAAAGAAACTTCTGTTGCGTGCRCTTCTTGAAATATATCCAACTGTGAGGTGCCCAGACAAGCAGAGCTGGTTCTCAATTAGTTAAATAGGAAATATTGGGAAGAAATGTAGGTAGAAAATGAACGTGCTGAGTTTAAAAAAAACCAATGCAATGATTATTTAGCAAACAAAGAAAATGCATGGATTCAACATGAGCAGTACTACTGTTACTATTGGAAAGAAAGACTKTTTTTCTTTTTTCCCAATCAACTAATTGAGGTTTTTGATAGCTGGAACACTAGCTTTTCAGACTGTTTTGTGTAGGTGAGTTTTTCGAATGTGAGAGAACCCCTGAAGTCTAATAGAAACCTTTTAAGTAAATCTTACAAAGCTCTAATCTCTCAAAAGCTCCCATGTTCTTCTTCTCTGTTCTTATTTAATTTTTAATAAGAACAATTCCATGCAGCTCTAAAGCGTGGCTCAATTAAGAAATATTCCTACCAGGCATCTTTGAAATCTTGGGAGGTTTTTCCTTTTTTCTTTTTTTGGTGGTGTGGTGTTTTTTTTTTTTTTTTTTGGTTTACCCCTACAAATCTCAGTTTTGGTTGGCTGGAGTTTAGAGAAGGAGTTTCTCTTTAATTGCAAGCTCCACTTCACAATATTATTTACAAGTAGACTAAATAACTTTCAAAGTCTCATGTTTTATGCTCGAAGGAGACCATCGAACACATTAGCGCTGTATTCTGAAGTTACAAAAAGGATCTTTGATCTAATTCCCTAGACGTTATCTGTCCAAAAAGTATCTCTAGGTCATGAGAAGCAATTAAAAAAACAAGTCTGAATCAAAATTTCAAGCCCAGGTATTTTATAGTGATCAAACCTTAACTGCTTTATGATTCACTTTTATTTTTATAGTGTATGGCACTCTTCTTTTGCTGCTCTGGTTAAGCTTGTATCAGCATTTCCATTATAAAATGCTGCTTTCAGGGGTTTATAACTTAGCTGCAAAAATTTACTCTGAGTTTAAGATGGCATTATGACCTGACTGGAAAATCATGTTTGTATAAAATACGTGTCTGCCAATATGCGTAAAATTTTTGGAATCTTATTTTGGGCTTTTAAAGCAGATTGCAATGGTAGTGTCTCATCAGAATATGCATTGTTAATGATGAGAGAAGTAAACTGTGCCTAAAGCTATCTCACACAACGGTTGTGGCAGGTTTCATTTTCTGGTYCAGCGTTTACTGAAGTCACCCTGACTTCTCACAGCTGGAATGGAAAGACATCTAAGACAGACACACTCATCTATTTGTGGACACTTTCCTTTTCCCTGGCGTCCACACAGAACGGACAATATGAAGTTATAATATATCGTATTTTGGATGGTTATTGACTCCTTGTACTTACATCRCTTAGTTGTTTCATCCTAATTGGATTGGCTGAATTCAGGATAAATAATTGTGTTCTGCCTATTAAAAGGGCTGGTGAACTTTCGATGTGATGCAGAGTCTGTCTTCACTTCCTACGTTTGGGTAAAGTTGAGATGGGTTGTTACTTTCTGTGCAGCTGACGGTTTCGATGGTTACGTGTCAGTGCTGACCTGATGTCTATAAAATGCCTTGATGTGTTATCCAGAGCATGACAAATATAAAAGAACATATGTATTTACCTGTTGCAGAGCAGTTCTGCTCTATAAAAAGGAAGCAATATACTTTTTACAGTATTCTAGGAATATTTTCTTTAAAAAGAAGTGGCTAACAGGCCTCTTTTAGGGGAGGGGAAAGTCTGGATGGCGTTTTCTAACCTAAACTCCACAAAATTCAAGGAGATGAATGATTTATCAGTCTCTGGTTTGCGGTGTGGGGGTGTCTTCTCTGCTTTTTCAGGAGGTTGTGGGAGAAGGCTGTGGGCACTGCTCAGCGCTCTGAAATGTTTGGCTTTTGTTACTCACTGCTGCACTATTTCACTCAGTCTTTTGGTTATGTCTCTTTTCTTTATCATTCTCATGTTTTGGGTTCTTTTTTTTTTTTGAAAACTTGAAGGTAAATGGCAAAATGCCACAAACCATGGAGATTTAATTTTCTGCACTCCATTTTATTGTGCACTTGTATCTTAATGAGAAGCAGCTACACGAGTTATCTTCCCAGCCCCCTGAGTTCTTCAATACAGACTTTGCTAAGCTGCACTTTTGGGATCAGATCTTTCCATTTGTGCAAATCTTTTGAAGACAACAGCCAGCTGCTATCAGGTGTGGCCCTCTTCTTTTATTCATTACAAATAACAACATAAATTTAATGACTGTCAGACTCATTTAGGTACCTTTAAGGAAAAATGACAAAAGCTAACAAGACACATAAATATGGGATGCCTTATAGCACTCTGAGTGGGAGGAATTTGTGAGTCACTGATGCTGATAATCTGGGTACCCCATCATCACCCATCAGTATGCCTCAAAAACATCTCTTAGGTTGAAAAGGAAGCTTGCCAAGGGCTTTGGGGAGCAAAGAGATGGAGGGAGGTAAAATGCCAAAAAGGGAGGAATTAGGAGCACTATCAAGTCAGAGAGAGCAAAAAGTTGTGATTCAAAGCAGCAAACTCTGTTAACTTCATAGAAACCTGCGCCCTCTTGTTCCAATGAGATTTTCACAGCGGAACGTTCTTTGCAGTTTGGAGATTTTGGGTGATTCTCGCTCTTGTGCTGTCCTGCTTTCCCACCCCCCTTGGCTATGCACCTGCAGTGAACAGCGCTGGGCTGTGCATCTCCTGGAGACGCCCGTCACTTTTACTTTGTGAATCAACCCACTGGAAAGATCAGATCCCTGGTGACACTGAGGGATTTGAAACTGTTCTGCAATACCTACGTGCTGGCTTGGTTATTCTTATGGGGGTTTGGATTTCTTCGTCTTTTGTTTTTTTACAATCAAATTGATTTAACACAACAGAGGATTGACTGTCTGGGGATACAGAAAAAGCTCATGCAGGAGAGGTCTGTGACAGGCCATCTTATTGCAAACCATTTAGTTGTTAAGGACCGATGCCAAAGCATTAGCCTAGCTGAGAATGAGGAAAAATCATCAAACTGACAAAACTACTTTTAACTAGGACAGGAAAAAGAATACAGGCAATCAGATCTACTCTGGCAAGTTTGAAAAAGGCTGAGTCTTTCACAAAGGGGAGAGAAACCAGAAGATGACACTTCTCCTGGGAAGTTTGAAGCAAGTGGGCAGACTTTTTTTTTTTCTTCTCACCAGGGGATTTAGGTACTATAGGTGTATGTACAGCTTATTGGTTTAAAATCTTTTTTTTATACTAAATGCTTRGTTTCTGCTGTTTAACCAATGTTATTCTTCTAAGAATGGCGCCTAAGAATCGCACTCCACTTGCCAAAATCTCCTGAAAAGAAGAAACTGAAGTTAGGTTTGCCAAGAACAGCTGATTCATAGTGTGTTGTAGCCCAAGACCAGTCCAGTCATGGAATAGTTGTGAAATCTCATCCTAGCTGAAGAAGCAGTAGCCTAAATCCATATTGTACTTGCAGTCTGTGGTGATGATTTCTATCTTACGGGTACCCCATCCCCTTAGTCTGGGTTTGCCAAACTTGTGCAGGGTATCACAAACAGTAACAGGTCCCTCTTCATGATTAAGCTTGAGCTGAGTTTTCAGTAGTGATCTGGTAATTGTATTTGATTTAATATTGGTTTTAAAAGTTTGATAAAATTTAACTCCTACCGCACTAGTAGTAATAAGTGTCACGATAAGGACTGAGAACAGTTCTCACTGCTTTGCAATTTAAAAAAAAAAAAAAACAAACCCAAAAAACTTCCAGTTCCACGGTACCACAGTACACCCCCTCTAGTTTGCTTGCTCTAAAGAGATATTTATTACACCAGGAAAAGGAGCCAGAAGCCTTTCTGTCATTAGTGAATAATGCCGTATGACTCCCTTGTGGTACAAATGCCAGATTATGCAATGCAGGATAGTTATTGTCTCTAAATATAGCATTGTTTGGTATAGAAGTGTCTTTGGAATAACAAATTTTCTCTTATGGACGTTAATATTATACTTTAATAAGGCCAAAATAACTGCAACAAATCTCAGATTTAGCTAAAGGGCATGCATTGTAAATTCAAGTTTGTTACTCTCACTTTCATAACTCACTGGAACAGTCCACTTGGTGACCCTGATTTACTTATCTTTGTCTTATTAGAAGTAGTACAAATACGTGGTAGTATTTTGCTCTGAAGTGGCAAAACCCCATACTTAGCGCTGTGTAAAACCTTCCCGTTGTTTAATACTTTCTGTCAGACTACCACATTCCTTTTGCATAATGGAAACAGCACCCACAGCTAGTGGGCTGCAAATTACAGAACAGTTCATCACTCAAGACTTTCCAGCATATGATAGTATTGCAAATATTTATATTAGCAGCTTTTGTGCTTGACTGTAAAGATTAGAGATCTTACAGGGAGTACTGAAGGAATTACAGCTCCAAGGCGTGGGGGGGGACACAGAGGATGGATCTTTCCTGTAAAAATCCAAGCTTTCTTTTTTTCAGGGAAAGAAAAAGCATCCTCTAAAAGTCTTTCCAGTTATGAAAGTCTCCATGCCTTGTTGTGAAAATAGTGAGAGCGTTGCTCTGCAATTCACAATTCGGCTGGAATGTGATAGTGTTTGCTTGCTAGTTGAAGCGGTGAAAGGTGTCCTTGACTCAAACCGAGGGAATTTTAGTGAGGAAGTAAAAGTATCTTTTGTTCTTGGTGTTTTGTGGGTCTTTTTATACAGGCAGCACAGTACTAACATCATCCACTATTGTCAGCACAAATATGAACCCTTATTTTCATCGGGAGGTAACCTACTTTTAGAAGAGCACCTTGAATGCTGAATTTTATATTACCTAGAGAAAATCAAGGGGGAAGAGAAGCTCATCTGCTATTCTAGTGATACAGAGAGTGGATGTATTTGAT
Source organism: Phoebastria nigripes (assembly GCA_035582835.1). Lineage (NCBI taxonomy): Eukaryota > Metazoa > Chordata > Aves > Procellariiformes > Diomedeidae > Phoebastria > Phoebastria nigripes. Next base: position 1,614,251 of record JAYKAV010000589.1, on the reverse strand, counting down.
ACAGGGAGGAAAGGGGACTATGGCCAACTCTGGAGAGGGGACAATGCTGTCCTGTATTTCTGTGACAAAAGGAACGGCGTGTATCTATGATAGTCCTTTTATGGGCTATATGAAATGTATGGATTCCTGCTTTCTTGATAATTATCCATGTTCTAAGACCCTCCTGTCTTAGGCTAAAAGTGCTGTAGTGGGGGCAGTTCAGTAAAGCTTCAGAGGTGAACAGCTGGCTAAACAGGAGAATGTCTTGGTGCAGAAGTCAGGGCTGCTTGGCCACTGACGCATCCTGCTCCGCAGCAGTGACTGCAACACTGAGGTTCAGGGGAAATTTTGAAAATTTCCTTGCTTGTTTTTYGAGGCTGTTAAACACAACAGACACAGAATTACAAAGGCAATGTGAACCCTTTTTTAGGAAGAAAACATGCAAATGGCATCTTCATTACCATAAGAAAGGGTGTTACCCCAATGAAAACCAGTGTCCCTGTCGAGCAGCCTGTCTCTTAAATGATACTGGGAAGCCTGGCAGGTGTGTGCGTATCCAGAGTCACGTACCAGGTTTGCTGGTGTCCATGTGAGACTCGTGGCTGAACAGGACTGTGCTGGGAAAAAAATGGAGATTTGAAAACAACCTCCTTTTCCTTCAGATATCCAAACCTTTATGTTATGAGATCCAAGCAGTAATTTGCAAATGTGAAATTTTATGCCGGCAGAATTAATGCTAGATGGAAACTTGGTTCAAATGGCACATTATGACCATTATCTTGTAGTCTATGAAACACTTGTGTCTGAAAGGGAAGAATACAGGCAGCTGGCAGAGTCTCTGTGTAATTATTGTTTTGTACCATCTCCCTGGCTTTATTGTGAAGCAGACTGCATTTGGTCCTTTACTGGGATGCTCTGAGCTCGATGGGTGTGTACGAGATGCGAGAAGTCTTTGCTGCCTGCAAATCTGAAGCTCCCTTTGAATTTTGAATTTTTTACTTTATGCTCCGGCTTACTTCTGATAGCCATTCATGAGTCATTCGTTAGTGCATATAACAGTTATCAGATGCCACAGGAGCATGAAAAATTTCCACTCTAATAAACACTATCGTAACTGTCACCTCTTTATGATGTGCAGAAGGATATGTGCACAGGATTGCCAGCTTTTCATCTGCACAAAGTCTGACACCCTTCTCCGGGGATCTCAGTTTTTCATAAAACTGTCCTCCCCATGAGTTAGCTCAGTAAAGTCAAGACAGGTACAGTGTCCCACAAGAACCTGATGGTCTGCTGATCGCTGCATAGAAAAGCCGTAGGATCAAGGTCAACGTGCTACTTTTGAGTCCTGCTCTTTAAACTGATCGAACAAAATTATCTGTTAATAGCAAAGGATTTTTGATGTTAGGCTTTTTTCCCTAATGTTGAAAGAGAGAATATACCGTCCTTGAGACCAGATGCACCCAAAGTTCATGAAATATGCAAGCACTTATGGAATGGGTTTTTAAAGCAAGGTTTTTAAGAGCTGGTTCATCAGATGAGAAGAGTTTCCTAAAATTAGGGACTGACCATTATAAGAGGCAGCAAAAGGAATTCCAGAGGAAACGTGAAAAATGTGGATGCAGCCACATGTGGAAATGCAGCTGTAGTGCAGGCAGAAATTTGTGGATAAAGGAGAGAGGTTTGGCCATAGTGGCAGGACGTGAAAATAATCATCTTAAAATATCTTACATCATCTTAACCTCCTGTTAAACCTTCCCTGCCAGARAAGTGCAAAATAATTATAGTAAACACGAGTAGCCAAAATAAAGGTCTTTTGATTCCAATGTGATTATATGGTCCATAGATAAATCTAGCTCATATTCTCCTCTATGTGGAAATAGAAAAAGTCTCTGGAAAAACTGTCTTCAGCTTTATCAGGACAAAATCCTGCTCATAACTTGTTGGACCCATATTTAGCTATGGGAGCAAATAACAGGATCTGTAGTCACCTTCACATAAATTGTAAAACTGGATGTAAACTTTTTAGCGTCTATGCACAATTTAATGTAGTAGCAGAATTGAGCAGAAAACATATGTAAGCATGCAGGTGCATGTGTGTACCCATGTTAAGGCTGGGTTGAAAAGAACCCTGGAATATAATTTCAATTGATTTTAATTTGTGTGAGGCTTGAAGAAAACTTGATGACTGATAGATCCCGCTTTTTATATTGTTTTGTGGCATCTTGAAGACATAAAATTAGCAGGTAAAAATACTAACGCTCACTGCCAACATCTCAAAACTTTGAGCGATTGTCTTTCAAAATAAAACTGTAGCCATTCCCTATGGATGGCGTCCATACTCATACGCTCATTTCTTCAGCATAGGATTTTGGGAGAGCTTCGCAGGACATCCCAGTAAACAGCGTAACCCAGCTGAAAATACTAGTTAGTTGAAAAACTCACTTCAAAAATACTTATCAATGGCTTACTGTAGAAATAGAAAGATACATTAAGTGGTTTTCTGTAGGTCTAGCAATATTTCATTAAAGATCTGTGTGATGGACCAGAGAGAGTGCTTATTACTGTTCCAAATGACACAAACTGAGAAGGGTTGTGATTATGTTGAAAGACGGGATTAGAATTCAAAGTGGTATGAGCAGGGGAAATAACCTGAAAAAAAGGATGCAGTTCAAGAAAGACAAATTCAAGGTCCTGTACCTCAGCAAGAATAATCAACTGAGCAAAAAGGAGATAGGGAAACAGCTGCTTAGTAGCAGGTTCTGCAAGTCAATCGATAGAGCATAAGGTGCGCATGAGTCACCAATACCATTCTGTGGCAAGCAACTGGAATATAAGACTATGACCATGGCCTTCAAGACATGGGAAACAATCCCTTCGTTCTGCCCAGTGCTGCTCAACTTACATCTGTTTTGGGGTACTGCAGTTTTCTAATGTGGAAAGCAGCTTAAAGAGTCCAAAAAAGAGCTCAGGGAGAAAGACCGAAGAAATCTAGAGGATGGGGAAAGATGAAATAAATTAGGGTAGCTTTGCCAGAAATCCAGCATCTGAATGGTCCTTTTTCACAATGCCTGCTTGCTGCTCCTCTGCCTGCCCCCCCTCCCGCCCCTCTCTTTCTTCTCTCTTCCCTTTTCCTCAGGTAAAGTTGACAGTTTGCTGCAGGGAAGGCTGGAGTCTGTTCCCAGTGAAGAAAAAGTTCACAAAAAAGAAAGAGGGGAAATGGTGCTTCTATAGCCGCTCCTGAGAGTGCATGTTTTGAAATGTAAGACAAACCATTGCTTCTGGCTTGAGTGTATCATATAGTTTGTTTCCGTTGGCTACGCTGCTTTCCAAGTCCTCCTACCAGCTGAATTTTGGCTCTAGAACTGGATTTTAATATAATAGCTGATAATTTTATGACCTACAGTAACATTTGTAATTGCACACGTTAAAAGGAAGGCAACTTCATCTCATGCTTCTAGGTTTTAGAAGGGCATTAGAGAGCAATAATCTTTCTGTTAAAGCCATTATGCTCTCATGTCGAGGTTCACACCAGAGGTCCGGGCAGCGCCCTGTCTGCAGGGCCAGCGGCTGAGCATTGGGGACCATCGCATACTGCCCTAAACACCTCTCGGCCGCAGCTCAGACTTCCTCAGCCAAACCTGGCGTGCTGGATTTTCCTTCTATGAATTTGCCCAGTTGCTTTTGAACCCTTCCAGAGCATTTTATAGCTATAGCAGCTAAACTTGACAGATGCCTTTCTCTTCTTGCCAGAATGAGCTTGAAGGACTGATGATATGGTATAAGGGTCTGGATTAGTATGTACAGAAGAGCATGCATCGTATTAGATAACAGTATTTCATGACCTGTACACTGAAAAAGCAGGGACAACTACAAGTTATTTTAAGTTCTAATTTAGTGTTCCAAATGAATATGAAACTATTTTGGATATCAATACATTTTTTAATTTAAACAAATCTAATTATACTAAATTAAAGATTTATTTAGCTAACTTGGTAATGTTAAATGCTTAGATATTTCAGATGTCTGAGATAAACAGAATAAAATGACTCTGTTTAATCTACAAATTAATCCAAAAAAATAAATTGCATTTTAATTACATTGATAATGATCAAGCCCAAGTATGATTGGCATATTCCTTCCCTGAGACAGCCAAAAGGCAGAGAGAAGCAAACACTGTGGGCCAGATTCRGTTTATTCCTTACACCACTGGAGGTTTTGAATAATTCCGTTAAGTTTTGTACATGCATTTCTAATTTATACTAATCTAGCTGAGCAGAATATGGCCTTGTACCTGAAACTCGTCCAGCACATTCCTACGCTGAAGATGACTCCAATAATGAAAATCTGTCTTGCAAATGACTCATTGTAAGAAGACTGTGCTGAAGATGTTGAAAATCAGGATGATGCATGTGAAAATGAAATTAATCAATATGAAGATGAGGATCAGCAGTCTATCACAGCAGAGCTGTTTGATAATAATGAAACTGAGGAAACACAGGCACTGCTAGGGAAACACATGAAATTGCAAGAAATGTCAGTGATAATAATGAATTAGTAGCTATTTCCAGAAACCAAAGAGACTGAGTTTGCAGACAAAGAAAGGTGTGCTAGGAAGTTGTGATTCTTCTAACAGTCCCAGATTTTGGGAAAACTTGGTGATGTAAATACACAGACAAAAATAAGCACAGTTATTTCATCTCTCTTTGTAGTTACTCCAACTGTGCGTTCAAGTAATTGTCAGGTTGGGTAATTTCTTATGCAAATGAATGTTTGAGAAYGTTCAGCAGACAAATCAAGCCTGGGTACAGTAGTGGGATACTGCATGTGCAAATCGGTTTGTTCTGTCATGCCTCTCTCTTTGTCCCAGAACTTACAAGAAAAAATGTTTTCCCGAAGCTAGGTGGTGAATTTGGTGTTATGAAAGGGTGGGAGAGCGTTCATCCTTGCTAGTGGGTTAAAGCAACAGTGAACATTATCAACCATCACGCCTGTCTTGATGGGTTTATACCTTTACAAGGAGATGCAGTGGTTGCTATTTACTAACTGTTGCTACAACTTCTGAACCCACAGCTGCTTTCATAGACTTCTTTCCTCTGTGTTTCTCACAGCAGACATTTTCTGTGGTATTTCTCAGAAGTTTTATCACACTGGTGCTGGTTAATAGCTCTGTCTGGACTCTGGCTTGCAAATAAAGCAGCAGTTTTGACCTTATCACCATTTGATACGTGCATATTTAAGTTACCACTTCTTTTGGTGTAGTAATATTATAACTGAAGCAAACAGAGGTAAGAGATACTGCTGCCCTTGGGAGTTCTCTGCAATGGGACACCCTGGCTTTGGAGTTCACCCCTTGCATTTTGATATGTAAAACTTCTAGTTTGCTGCTTATTGGAACACCATAAAATTTAACCACTGAATAATGGTTTTATAAACCTATGTTTCTTTGCTGAACTTGTAAATCCATTATGGATTATAATCTATGGGGCTTGGGGACCACAACTTGAAAATCACTTTAGGAGAATGGAGGAGAGAATAGAGACTGGTGCCTCCAAGGCACCTCTTGTTTTAATACCTCTTTACCAGTTTAGAGAACTTATGCATGTGTTATGTTGTATTGGTGTGATTGCATACTGACTGATACATGGTAAAGGCTCCTTGGAGGCCTGGGGTAGATGCTTTTTTAATGCCTTGTATACATCTGAATAAACATATATCACAGTGAGCATGGATCAGTGATTGGTGGCAGAGCTCAGGTAGCACTGAATTAAATTTGATTCCAAATGAAATTCATTTGTAAACCTGAAAGAAGGGGGGAAAACAGATCAGAAGAGATTTTTGAGATAAAAATCCCAGAATGGAGTAACCTAAGGCCACCACTCAACGTGCCAGTTCTCCTCCACAATGCACACATCATTTTCTGTCTTGTCTTTTCTGTCTTTCTGAAATGAAGTAGACAAAATGAGTTTAATTCATGCAAAATCTGAGGTAACAGAGAGAAAAGAGCAGCTCAGAGCTGATTTAAAGACAGATGCAGCAGAAAACAAGCATTTGGTGGATGGCAAAGAAGCAGGCAATAAAAGGCTCTGTGGTCTGTTCTGTGTCCTAAGCTGCAACTTCTACTGACTCCATTACTGCGGCACCCAAGCCCCTCCCTGTGCTTAGTATGTGCTTTTGCATTTGATTTCTTTTTTTTTAATTTCTTTTTTTGATTTTGATTTTTTTTCAAATTTGCATTTGACTAAGGGCTGGGTTTTTTTGTCATATAAGCATCTGATGACACAGATTGCATAGGTGGAAAGAAATTTATGTATCGTACCAAAATTTTCAACATCTTGGAGTAGTGTCCAGATCCCCCTTCTGATAAATAATTCCCTTGTATCTGGGAGAATTAAATGCATTAGACTAGAATCCAAAATGGTCTATTCAGCAGGAAACTAGCAAAAATCTGAGCAGAAGCTAGCTGATAGGAGACAGCGTTGAGAAGTCCCTCATTTCAAACGTCCTTAGGAATGAAGGAGAGGTCTCCTTCCTCTTGAAATCACAGCCTGGAGTAATTTCCTGAATGTGCCCATGTCATGCAAGGTGCAATCCCTCAGTAGTACAGGGGCACAGATATAAGAGTTTTTGCTCAGGACAGAAGAGGTGAAAAGCTGTATTTCCCACAGTACCTGAAAAAATTAATTCACACATTTTCAGTTACCTAGAGTGACCTAAGACCAGCTTATGTAGCAGTGTCTGTAGTGTAGAGGGGGACCTGAATCTGAGGGTTAATAGGTGAGACTCAGGGCATTGGCTCAGCTTGCTTAGAGCTCATGCAGCAGGCTTTCTACGGAAGGGAGAGTCCCTTTTTTGGTACCCCATAGGGCTAATCCTTAAATCTGGCTGGAGCGGAGGCAAAAAAAAACCAAYCCAAAGAAATGGACAAAAAAGGCTTAAAAAAATTTCTGAGATAAGACAGTCAGAAGCTTATTAAATGTTTTTACTTACTCTTATGCATATGGAATATCCAGGTGTCCACGTGCCCGTTACAGCATGATCCATAGACAGTTACTATCCTGAGAAATGCAGTGTTCTTAGGGAACAGCAACAGATGCATCAGTATGTAACTATAAGAGTAATTATAATTAACCCATGAACATGCAGATGTTTTATCAGATACTTACTGGATATGCAAGTATCTTACATATACTTACATACAGATATGTAAGTATACCGCTTGCCGTTCATACTTAGAGTCACTAGATGTGTTCCTCAGGCTGGTGTCTTGGTTTCTTCTGCCTTTTAGAGGGCTTTGAAAGATTTCTGTAACGGTTTCAAAAAGCAAAGTGGCTTTGAAGCTCAAGTTTCATTGCCTCTCATTGGTGTTTTTTGGAATCTTTTTAGCTGTTACTGAATGTAATTTATGCTCGCTTTAAGGTACGTTTGCACTGCCTAAGACGTATAAGATAGTCATAGCTCAAATGAGACTCGTCCCCTAAATTCTGCCAACTTCTACTTAGACTTAATGGTGCCTGTAAAACTGCTGACCATATCGAGTCCCCTTTCAAAATCAGATGTTAGGAACCCATATGTGATGGTTATTCTTGCATGTAAGATCTTCTGTAAGTTTCTATAGATGGGTCTTGCAATAACTGGCTTAAGCTCGTCTCATCTCTGAGTCTCTGCGTTTGAGAATTCTTAAAACAAAAAAATCAAAAGATACTCATGCCTGTGTAATTTTAATAGAGTAAATATCTCTCTGTATATTTTGATTTCTTAAATTCCTTTTAACTTGACTGCAGAGAAACAAAACTGATTGTTTATCAAATCAGGTCTTGGAAAACGCTTTCCCCCTTGAGGTAAAAAAAAAAATTCCACTATTGTAAGTTATTTTGGCTTCAGGGTTCTTTAAATCTTCTCCAACTTTTTCTCCCTTTGTTCTTTATCCAATACCACAAAAATGTAATAACGGCAAAAGTAGACAATACAGATTAGACAACCTGGATAATATTTAAGCATGTGCTCAAGTATTTTCTTAGTGGGCTTAAGTACTATGCTGTAGTGTGTATGGCATTTTCAGCTTGTTGGATGGAAGCTGTTTTCTGAAGCTGTAAGGACAATAGAGAACTTAGAGCAAAATAGGATTTTTCAGTGCATGACTTATTGCTCTCTTCTTGTAGTTAATAAAGTGTCTTCTTAAATTGTTTAAAGTAAATAACAAAAAGCCCTAATACCTATTACATGCTTGTGTTTCTAGGAAAAGACAAAATGTGTCTTTAAGGAAAAATTAGACATATCACTTATTCACGTATGTTTTAGTAAAGAAATATTACTTGACACCATTGCAATGAAATTATTTTTATACTGTTTTCAGTGGGAAAATACTGATTCAGTAAAACCCAAATGTTCAACAAGTGTGTGGCCACTTGATCCTATTTATGGGGGACAGAGAACAAAAGCTGTTCCAAAAAAAAAAAAAAAAACCACAACCTGTTTCGATGGTTTTTTTTTAAACATAGTTCTCATTTTGTTTTGAAATTGTCACAAATTGTCACTGTTTAATTTTTTTATTTTAATTTTTATTTTAAAATTACAACTTTTACACACACAAAAACCCCTTCCTTTTTATCTGATTTTTTTTGTGTGTAAGAATTCTCTTTAGAACAAAGGTTTAGTAGGTTTTGCTAAACAAGATGGAGAGCGAGAGGGTGAACCTTTCAGAATTTTCTAAATTGTCCAGAAAGCAAAAAATCTGTCTCTTCTCAGCTCTTTTTGATACCTCTTTCAATCTACTTTCTAAACTTTATCTATACAAAAATCTGTGGTTTTAACCATTGTGTAAAAGTCTATCCGGTCCCAATTACCGCATTTTTGTTCAAACTCATATTTGTGTTCCCATAGTGATTACTGCTGTCAGGATTTGGACATCAAAAGTGTAAAAACAAAACATGAGACTGGGATATATTAGCCTGGGATAAACTGGGATGAACTGCTACTTGTTTTATTTTAGGATTACATGGAAGGCTTGGTTTGAACTATATACCAGGTTTAAAGATGGTTCAAAGAAAAACCCTTCATTGGCAGAACAGTATAAGCTGCTATAATTTTTAATTTTTATTGAGCCCTTTTAGCACCTAAGATGACCATAAGGGAAAAACAGACAAAAATATTGCCCATTGTAATAAATAATTTGACTCAAGTTTCAAGCCCGTTATTAAATGAAACTTGAGGTAATCTTCTAAGCAGAGCTTCAGGGCACCTGTGACTTTTAAATGGAACTATTCTGTTTCTAGGGAAATACATACCTTTAAAAATTAAGCTTGAGGCTAAAAGCCTCAAACAATAAATCTCCCTCCAGCTCTCTTCTCTGGGGACATATATACTATGCAGCCTTCAAGCAGGGCACTTAGCCTATCTTTGGGTGTCTTTTCTCTGGTGTTAAAGTTCTTTTATAAGGAACATCTGGGTATGTCTAGACCTTTATGAGTTTTCAGAATCTAAAATACCTCCTTTTGATATAAGCCTGACTGTCGGCTGTTTGGATGCTCTCTAAACAGCCGCCGTAGCTATTAGGAACTCAAAATGTCAGACTATTTCTGATGTTATGAAAATAACTGTTTAGCCCCAAACGTATATGCAGTTTGCACACAAACCTATGTTTTTAGCGAAGACGCATGTCCRCTATAGCGCATTAGATGTCAGTTCAGTGTGGCTTGAAACTTGAAATTTCCATTTGTTTACTTGGGAGGTATTCAGACACTCAGCATAAAGTCGCAGAAGACCCTCCCTGAAACAAATGGGTTTGTCTTCTGAGAAACGTTTAAGTACTGGTAATGGTGCTAAACTATTGAACCGTGTAGTAGCTGCTGATTAATTTAGCACTGTCCATTCTGAACGCTTAATACGGGAATCTTGAGTAAAAGTAATAGCTGTGTAATTAATGCATAAGTACAGGGGAATGAAAATGAGGTCTCACAGGTATATGTATTAGAATCATGTCGTAAATTTATATTGTGAGGATAGTCTCATCATCCTCTTTGTTATATCTTGTTTCTTAGTGTTACATAGCAGACAAGTGGAGTTGCTCTTTTTGCTGCTGAATCATAAATGTTGCAACAGCTGGCTATGCCATAGTGTGCTCTGCAGCCGCATCCCCAGGCAAATGAGTAACACGTTGGCTTCAGCTCACTCCCTATCTATACGTTTATGCTATTGACTCTAGTAGAGATAGACCTATCTAGCTGCTCTAAGTTTACTTTTCATTTTATTATGATTTTGGTATTTTAGTCAATATACTGATCACTTGTATGACGATCCTGCCTAAACTCTGTAATAAAATGTAAACAACAGAAAGGTATATAGAAAACCAGAATAACTCATTATTGCCAGTTATATGCTCATCAAAATCCTAAGGGGGCTGTGACCTGATTGTAACTTTCCCCTAGAGCCATACAATAATTTTAGCTGTGAAAGGAAATTTTATGGCATGTAAGATTAGCCCACACTAATGCAAGGTCAAAAATAATAGAATCAATAAGCAAACTCAATACTGTTAACATTTTGAGAAAATTACTACTAGAAAACAATGTCAACAACAGATTGAAATGGGTCTCCAAAGTTGTCCTATTGATTTCCTTTCAGATTCATGACAATCTAACTCTTTTTCCTTTGCAATATGGTATCCGTTTTTCTTTCTTTTTTTGTTCTTTGTATTTTACAGCCCATTTTTATTATTTTAGCTATGAGCATTTGTTAGTTTATTATTTAATAATATGGCAAAATTAGTATCTTTGGGTTTATATTCTGAAATAGACAAAAGCCTCAGATACTGTTCAAAAGTGGTTAGAAAGCCTAAGGCTATTTTCAAGTTTTAATTCTGTTAGTAATGCACCAGCACAAAATGTGGGGAGGAGGAGGGAGGAAATAGAAAGCAAGTTTGACGTTTGTTTAGAACTGTCAAAATTAAGTAAACTAAGAATGAGAGAGAAGTGCTTCAACATATATTTAAGCATTGCATTTCATATCAGTAATACTTTGCACTAGCAATGCTATGGCAAATTGATTGTGTTATGTCTTTGAAGTGAACGAATTATAATTTAGCTTCAAATAGAGACTGTGCAGTTTAGCTTCTTTAGCAGGGATGTGGCAATCAGGTGCCTCAGGTCTGTGTTTCCAATAGGAACATGCTATGACCATGGGCAAGTTGCATAATTTTCCGATGCCATAGCTGAACCTTGTGCAACATATATACTTATATATGTGCTCAGTAATATCTCCCCTCTTGTGTGTTGTTTGAAAAACAACTATTTCATACTGAAACAATTTGAGATTCTGGGACAAACATTCCCCATAGTGAAAAGCAGGGTAAGAGCAAGGAAAAGGGGGAGGGGTATACCACCCTTGTGTCAAGGAAAGGGCTGATCTGTCTTCTCCCTCATCACATCAAATCAGGAGGTCTGGGGCTGTGGCTGGAGAGGAGACAATATTAGTCCAACCCACATTTGAGATGGCTAGCAAGATATAAGAAGGTAAAACAAAATTTCACTGTTAGTCTAGACTCTCGTGTATGCCCTCTTCAAGGAATCGTCTCTATTCAGGAAAGCACTTTAGCTCCCACTCTCCTTTACGCACACAAGCATAAATGCTTTCCACAGCTGAGGCTTATGTTTGTAAAGCAAAATGATGTATTGTGTTATTCGATGATCTCATGGTCAGAGGAAAGGTCCCTATGCAAACTGCTCTTCCTGTGTTATTTTGAAGTCTGGCTTTTGCAGGCTCTGGGTACAAAACAGAGATATCTGCAAGTTCCAGAGCTGGTGTTCTCATCCTTTGAAGTCCTAATGTCAAAATTATGAGGACCTGGGATTTTAATTTAGATATATCTCAAAATAAAAGTTTTATTTATAGTGAAGCTAGTTCATCTACTGTTACAGTTGTTTTTAAAACAGCAGTTTTAACTATGCTCTAAAAATCTATTTTAAAAGCTTTTTTCCCCTCTAAAAACACTGTATGAAGCTTGAGAGAGAGGGTTTGGTCATCTTTGGCATTTCTGTACCATTTTATTTCATATGGATACACAGGAACAGCATTTAGCCATTGTAAGCCAATATGTGCTGCTTGAGACAAGTGAAACTTGAACTATAACATTTTCGTGGTTTTTTCTATATCTACTAGTATTTTTACTGAATTATTATCTTTTGATGAAAATTATATTTAAGAAAAACATCCAATTTCATTGTTCCATATCCAGAATGGAGATCAGAATAGGGATTTTATTTTGAACAAATATGGATTCTTATACTTAAAAATGAAAACAAAATCCCTTTTGATTTCTAATAGAGGCCTCTGCTGTGATCTGTGTTTAGATTTCTAACCACTCTGCATATTATGTTCAATGAATGTTGTTTACTTTTTACCACTGGTTGTGTTGTATTTTTAATTTTCCCATTTTTTCTACTATGTAATTCCTTCTTGCTGCCTTATGCTAATCGGGACTGTGAACCAGACCAAACTGGTGATTTTTTTAATAAGGGTGAATGTGTGCAAGGGGCAGAGCTTATTATGTGGGGTTAATAATCTGACCATGCAAAGGTATGGTTGTACACCTTGCTCCCAACCAAGCTGGTTTCTAGGTCAAAGAGTTAGGAGATATGTAAATAAAGCCTAAGGACCCTTAGATCCCACATCAATCTGGATTTCTCAGACTATTTGTAAGAAGGTCAGACCATATTTAGCTCAGGTCAAAACAGCAACTGTGATGATCTATGCTTTGTACACTTTGCTGTGCTGCGTATAGTCCTGTGGTTAGGGATACTTTTCAAGAAAGTGTGCAAAATCTAATTTTAGGTCCTTCTTCTTCTTGTGTTCTGCAGACCAGAAGAGTGCACAAACTACCAAGTCATAGGCAAAGTTGGGTGGCATCTCATGATCACTCACCACTGCTGGAACTGGGTTGTTACGCTTTGCACGTGTGGCCGTAGGAACTTGATGTATTGGTCCGGATGAAGGCGCTGTATTGCAAGATGGCCTGTCTCAAATTCTGGTCCTTTCTGTAAGAATAGCTTATGCTTTTTGTGCTAAAGAGTTATTAGGTAAACCATGTGAATGGCACTGGGATCAAGTTTTGAAAATCAGACTCACCTCTCTGAAAAGTGTAACTTTGAACCCCCTTGACTAGCTAGACTAGAACAATTTCTCCCGTTTTTAGGATGAATGCTTTGTTACACACTTACGCTGAATATGATAATATCTTTTACTAATTCTTCTCCCTTTGGAAATGACTTGGCTTTCTGAATTAACGTTGTGAAATCTACTTTGCAGCTTTGAATCAGTATATATGCTGATTATATATATACTGATATTATATACTTGATATAAGCACTGTACCAATATTTCCTTTAGTAAATTTAGGTGGCTTCCTTCTGGGATTGTACCAAATCACTCTACAAAGATTAGCTGATCGTTGTTTACAAGCACCCTGAAGCTGTCTTCAGATGTACCTGTCTTCCTCCATTGACTATGGAGGAAGTCTAGCTTATAAACTCTGTGGGGTTTAGGTTTGTAKATATTGTTGTGCCTAAATTGGGTCGCTAAAATGAAGTGAATCCAAGGCTGTGCGGTGTTATATGTAATGGACTTTGTGCTTCTCCCAAGTTCAACAGCTTTGCTTATTTCTCTGGTATCTCACAGTTCCTTTTCTCCCTCAAACATAATCCTTTCTGGCTTTCATTTGTAATAACTATACTAATTATTTTCAGGGGCAGATGTATTGTGCAGTCCTGTTGTGGCCATTGCTGTAGCAACGTCTGTGTTTGCAACAAAAGCAAGTGCTGCATTCCTTACAAATAGGGCTTAGCTTGTCATAAGGGCAGGCTATCAAAAGTTCATTTGAACAAGATGATTTTCTGCTAGCCTTATGCTACCAGCTGTTTGGACAAAGGATTGGCAACAGCTCTGTGGGATGGTCTTAGCCAACAAATGATGGTGGAGTTTGTGAATCTGATCAAACTTTGACAACAACCCAGAACTTATTTGAAATGCATTTCTTGTCATTGCTAGAGGAAAAAAAAAGAAGAAAGAAAAAACACCACTGAAGGGAGTTGTCACACAAAAGTGTGTGGTATGAACTCGGGGACCTAAAAAATCAATCATGGCAATTATTTTACTAAATTATTTTAAACTGTAGTGTGTCCAGAAGTCTTTCTGTTAAATGTCTGCTGTCACAGCAACAAGCTGTGCTGTTTCCATCTCTGACCTTTTTCATGTTAAAATGCATGTCAGTATGTAAAACAGAAGCACTCCACGCAGAAGATGACTGTAGCAGTGCTTTGCTTTGCTGCACTGAAGGTCCTGGAGATACATATTTTGCAGGAAATGAGTATAATGGGACAATTCGCCATTTAGTTAGAGGTAAAAAAAAACCACCAACAACAAGCAAAGGTTGCTTTTTTCAACATTTGTTTTGTCATGTTCATTTTTGCTATGATATATTTGAGGGAACGGAATGGAAGGCTTAAGTGGCCCATGCAGAGAATGGATGACTTGATGATGAAGTGTGAAATGACCATTAAAGCACTGACCATTTATCCCTAATACTCTATTCGGAGTTGAGATCTAAGTGAAATGAGTTTAGTGGTTGCAGCTGAGTACCTAGTGGACAGGAGTCCATATGTCATAGAAATCTAAATCATCCGGCGCAGTTTAACATCAATAACACCATTGATTCTGAAGAGGTGTGGGTCAGACTAATGGATAATAACATTAAGGATGCGAAGAGCCTCAAGGAGGATTTGGGGAAACAACTGGGATGTTTTCAAAGCAGGTCCTATATTTTGTTTTCAAAATCTGCTCACACGTAAACATGAAGTGCCCTAGCAGGTACCCTTGGATTCTCTAGATTTGGGTTCTGTGCTTTCAGATGACAATGAAAAGACATTTGAATGCAGTTTCCTGAATCGCATATACAACTGCAGAAACCCTGAACGTCACGTCTYACTCCACTTTTGCAATTTCCCTTTGAGCTGCAGAAACTCCAGGGTGAGACTCGCTGTCTAGGCTAGACTAAAAGTTGCAGGGCTACATCCTTAGCTCATGCGAGTCAATGCAGATATGTTGACTGCGGTGGACTGATGCAGTTTACATCAGATGCCAATTTATACAATTTGTTTCCTGTTTCATTGCTTTGGTGTGAATCTCGCTGTACCCACAGTGGAATGTTTTTTAAGGCTACATTCATGAAAGTTTGTAAAAAACTTTACAATGCCTGAGTCAAGATGCTGTCTGATTGGGAACTTTTTATTATTATTTGTGCTCTGAGAACCTACAGACCTTCATCAGTATAGGTGCTCAGTCATCCTATGCTCTGTAAAGAACAATTCTTCCTGAAAGGCTTGTGACCTCTGTTATAAAAGAACCTTATCTGTTGTTCATCCTAAAGGTACTGAGAATGAGTTTAGAGCGTTATGGATCGTAGCAGGAGGTGGGGAAGAGAAAATCCTGTCTATCTGGGACCTAAGAGCAGTCGTGTGCCATGAGACCCTAGTCTCGGAAGAGGTTTCCACTCTGAAGGTCATCTTTCCAAGGCCTTGAAACTGGTGAAAGGAAGACACTTTGAATTGGACCAGGCTGCCCTGCCAGGGCTGTGGAATTATCACCTCTGAAAAGGTTAAAATTAGTAGCAACTGCATTGAATGTTAGAGGGGCCTTCATCACATAAAGCTTTGCAACTAAGAGCTAACATCTACCCTGGGAGAGAATTTCTGGCCAGGTGTAGGCAGGATACGCAAATGAAGAACTGCCGGCATTGTCACAGAGAGTGAGACCTGCTCACATAGTATTGGATATTGCCCCGCGATGCAGGATGCTGGGATGAAGAGACATAACCAGCTATGTGAACTGTTGGCTGAGGAAGCTTGAAAAAAGGACTGGTTAATGAACAGTGGTTCCAACAGTTCTCAAGGACCATCAACACGAGCTATACAAACCTGACTTGATACTTACGGAGGGAGGTCAGGCCTGAGGTGGATATAAAACCATCATCACTCAACCTTAAGGAGCAGGTCTGAAACGTGATGAATGCCAAAAACTTAGTGGTATGACGGCAACTACAGGCTCCTGTCTGAACTGGGGCTCTCGAATTCCTAATAAGATAAAGGTGTGGGGAGGTTCTAGGTGCAGGGGGGGGACATGACAGCAGTTCTAGGTGTGGGAGAGGGTTGGGGGGGGCGGGTCTAGGTGTCTGGGGGTTTTGGGTGTGTGGGACCACGCTCATGTGACCCCCTCAGCCTTGGTCTAAAATAGCACAAAGATAATATAAACCACACAATAATGTTGTAGTAGGGAGCCATATCCTGAAGATAGGAATTACGTAGAAATTGAAAAGCACAAAATCAAAACCTGGGGGATTCTGTTGCAGAGCTCTTTTCAGAACCCATATCTGATGGCCCCACACTGTAGGAACAACAGAGAAGTATATAACAAATTACATTAAATAGTACAGAAATCAGAAGAGAGCTCTGTTTGGAGGTTCATTTCATTCCTCCTCCCCCACCTTTTGAATTAGGCTGATTGTAACTGCAGGAGAGTCCCAGACCAGATGTGAACTGTTAGCTCTTCATGCACAGTATACAGTTCCCAATATCTAACCAGCCAAAATAAAGTTGTTCCAGTGTAAATCTGCTTCGTGGTTTGAAATTGGAAAAAGATATCCTTTGAGAGAGATTTTAATTCAAGGAAGTGAGGTTTGGTGTTATAGTTTCTTCCTTTTGAGATTTAGATTGATGATTAATGAACAACAGTATATAGTAGTAAGTCACGGGGAAATTATATCCATTCTGGGAAAGAATAGATGGTGAGAGAGAGAGATATTTTTCCTTTCCCAGGGGTTTAGAATGGAAATTTTTAGCAAAAATGAGGAAACACTGTAATTATGCAATCTCATACAGATGATGGCATGCACAGTAGTAATGCTTGCCATCAACTTTCAGAGTACTAATCAAAGAGTTAAGAAATTTCAGTGTTCCGTGTTGATGTACAATATCAGGTACAGGTTTGGCCTTCTCTTGCTGTAGGCTGAACTCAAGGGAAGTACGTGCAGAGGTGATACCCATTTGGGATGCAAACTCGCTGTAGCACGTTTTGTGCTCTCTGAGAACAGAGGGGAGGAAGGAGAGCAAGTAGCTTTGTTGGAATCAGTGGAAAGAAGAAAATATTGTTTTCTGCCTGTCCTTTAGTCAGGCAGAAGTAGTTATTTAGGCTGATTAATGTATTTGAAGTAAAACAAAACAAAAAGGTCTGTACAGACTTGTGAAGTGTTTTATGTATGCAAACACACATTAGCTGGCAGTGTGGCCATGCCAGCACAAATGTGTCTGAGCAGGTATGAAGGAAATGGATTCAGATTCACAGTAATTTTTTTTTTCTTGTTTAGCTTTATATTGGTTTTACACTGTCTTAACTCGTGTGTGAAACTGCAGCCAGAAGCCTGGTGTCTGATCAGGTTGTCATCATTTTTCCAGCTAGAAATACCATCCCTGTGGAAAAAAAAAAAAGTCTCTGCGTTGAACCTGTGGCATCAGTAGCTATGTAAGATCATGGAAGGAGATGCTTTTCGGGTCTGGCTGGAGGAGCTGGAAGTRTTACTACCCAGGGTAGCTTATCAGCCCTTTCCCCTGGAATCCCACCATCAGAGGGAGCCCCATCAGCGATGCCTGACATGCTGCAGAACAAAGTCAGCCGGATCTGCCCAAACTCTCTTCCCAAACCATTGAAGCCTGGGTGGATAATTCTGTGCTAAAATAGATGAAGAGTTCTTACATGATCTGTCCTGCCAGTTCTGCTACGGGGGATGTACCTGCAGCAGTGGGGGCTGTAACACTGGTGACTGGCAAATTGAATGCTTGTTCAGGTCCTAAATAGAGAGAGGGGTGTGTGTGTGAGATAGCGTAGGGGTGTGTGTAATATCATAAAGAATATATTGCCATGTGTGCCGTAAAATTTAAACTTAGCAATACATAATGCAAGAGCATGCTTTCTCACTTTATTTCTGTATCTGGAAAGTTTCAGCACTGGCATYGTATCAATATTTATTAATGCATTGTGAACTAGAACCTGTGATTATTACTCATACTATCTCATACTTTACAAGCTTCAACTCTGAAGAATAAAATCACATCTGCTTTTGCTCTTCCCATATTTTATTCAATGTTTTAACAGCTTTGCCGTAAATATCTCATCCATTACGATTCAGTTGTGACTGTATCAACTTCACATCTCCTGTTTTATTGCTGTCATTATAGTTAAACAACGCACTGTTAATTCTGTTAACTAACAAGTTCATTGTTCTCGGTAGTCAGCAATCTCTGTTTGTTGAGTCCACAGTGTTACTGGTTGTAAATCAAACCTGGGGACTGAGTGAAGCATTTTCCTTCATTTGGGAAATGAAGATATGTTCTTTATAAAGGCTGATTAATAAAAGGTTAATTGTGATCCCAGGTAATAAAGCTTGCAGGGTAATTCTGATTTACTGAGAACACAAAAAAAAAAAAAGGTTATATCTGTTCTCTTCAACTTCTGTTACAGCCCGCAGATAACAGCAATTTACTTATACACTAAGCTGAGTGTTAAAAGTTGTAAACGTAATGCTGGGGGGGAGGTGGGAACCACTGAAATTGTGACTAGAAAGAATATTAAAGAATGATGGCGAGTGGAATGACCAACGTGTTCATGAGTGGAATTGGGTAAGAGCCTAGTGTTGCTGGGGAACAAGAAATGGTCAAAGGAAATGAATGTCGTTAGATATAAAGAAGAAGCAGAGATAGTGGATTTATGAGACCTGGATTTGTGCTTTAGGGAAGAATGGAATAGAGAGGGGTGGAAAAGTAGGTGGAGCTGCTGATGGGAGCAGTAGAAAGCAAGGTCGGCCAGCAAGGGAAGAAAACTATGAAATTTAGAATGGGGAACCACAAGGGAGATAGCATGGAGAAGGAGAGATAATTAGGAAGCCATGTTGAGCAAAGGTAAATGGACAAAAAATGTTATTTTAAAAATCTGAAGGCTTCACTATGTTTTAAGAACCATTTCAGCCTTGCCAGCACTCTTCAGTGCAGTACATCTGTCTGTTGCTGCAGCTGGTGTGCAGGAGCACGCTCAGGTCCTCCTCTTCCTCATTCCTTCCCACTATTTGTGCAAAGACGGTGGGCAGCAGCTCTGTGGGGTCTGCACTGTCCTGTGCAAGGAAAGTAACAGAATGGCACACTGGTATGAGGGAGAAAACGAAGGGGAGGGCATGCTAACTGTCAGAGGTGGGTCTGAGCCATGCCAGTAAAAAACAGTTCTGCCTCTAGTCCTGCTAGGCTTAAAGCTACTGAAATTTGTTGAACTGCTGTAGTTTGGCCTATCTGAGATTGAATTTCTGCAGAGAACAGTACCTGCCCTTTTAAGGATATGTGAGTCAATTGATTTCACAACATGAGTAAGCCTGTCGTCTTTTGAGAAATATGTAGTCATTAGATCTAATTTTTTTTATGTACAATTCCTAAAGGAAAATATACCTCACTTGCGGTTTGAAAGCTGTCTCTTGAGAAATCTTGCATGCCTGGTGATCATTTGAATTCCTTGCAGTCCTTAACTTGCTGCCTGTGTGTTAGAAATCATTTTAAATGAATTGAATAAAATTCACAAATGTTATGTGCCAGGGTATGACGAACTCACAGGAAATATGACTCAAATGTATTTTTTTTCCTTTTCTCTTTTATTATAATAAATAGGAATGGACAAATACAGCTTTAATGACACATTTCTGAATGAGATTTTATTGGTCTGTTATCAGCAGGCAGTGTGTAATGCCTTGTTTAAATAAGCTGGTTTATATTTGTTAAATTTCTGTGTAATTATAAATGCATAATAGGGAATAACCACAGAAAGATCAAGGACTGCCCTTGGAATTACGTACACGGATATAGATGTATACAATTTTACAATTAAGTCCTTATTTAAGACATGAAAACTATTTTGTTTGGTTTGGGGTTTTGGGGGTTTTTTTGGGGGGGTTGTTTTTTGGTGTTGGTTTTTTTGGTGTTTTT
>JAYKAV010000589.1:1353744-1594202 GCA_035582835.1 Phoebastria nigripes | reverse complement strand
TTTTTTTTTTAGTTTTTCTCTTTTTAATTTGAGGGGTTGGGAGTGTCTTGTCTTTGTTTTGTTTTGTGGATACAGGCTGGAAAGGTTACTGTCCCCAGGTTACCTGCTGCCCCTAAATAAATGCATAAGCAGGGGAATTCCCGTATCTGGTTTGAAATGAACACTTAGGAGGAGATGTCTTTTCCTTTTTAAGCACCTACATCTTTTTAGTCGCTACAGTGGGCCTAGGACGAGTAACTYGGACATGTCTTTCAGATGTTAGAAGGAAAGCGAGAAGAGTGCTTTGATGCATTGAAATCTGGGCTTGCTTTGCCTGTGCCCACCACGGAGCACGTGGGGACCACACAAAAGCTGCTGTACTGCAGCTTGAATGGAGGCTCTGAAGGCAGCACGCTCACGGGCACCTGGGCACTACTTTGGTGTGTTATTTCAGGATCTTCTGTGCTGGGTACAGCTGAGTGGCATGTTTGTGCAATGGGATGCTGGCTTCATTATTTTATACAAATTATGCTGCAAGTTATGTCAGGGTAAACCAGGCAGTGTTCTTTATGTTGTGTGGTTAGCTTTAAAAAACAAAACAGAACAGTTTTTAGGTCTGTTGACAAAGGAAATAAAGAACCTGAGAGCGCAGTGGAAAGTGAGTGCGCAGAAGGCCACTTTTTACCTTCGTATCCTCTCAACCGTTAGGTTTGTTTGTCTATGGCAAGCTTGGGACTATGTCCCTTTGCTGAGCTCTGTGTGTTTCTGCAGAATTAATAATTGGAGAGGGAGTCCACTAATTCCCATCTCCCCATTTGAAACTTAGCATGAAGTAATGTATCAAACTAAACACACAACGTATCTCGGCTCAGCAGCAATCATTTTACCTATTAGTACTACTTTTTAAATTGAATTTAAACACGGAACAAGAACTGCGTGAAACTGTTCGGCATTTGATTCACAAGAGTGTGTTGGGATCTGCTTTGTTGATGCTGAATCTGCATCAACACTGAAGTTCCCAATAAAACTCAGAAAAAAAACACACGCCCAAGGCAACTTCCACAAGCTTGGCTACCATCTTGAGATTCGAACCAGGTTGGTTCAAAGTTTGATCTATTCACTCGAAAAAGCCCTTAAACCTCTTTGACTTGGTTTGGGGCTATCCTGTAGCTAAAGGATAGATCTGGGAGCTGTAGCTTTGATTTCTTACTCAGTCATAGATTTGTGTCTAACCTGAGGGTATGTCATTCAGCTGCTGTACTCTGGGTTCCCATATACAAGGCAGTGGTGATAATAATAATGTTCTCTACTTTATATGAGTATTGGGAGACCTTAATTTCTTAATATTCATTATCTGTAAAGTACTGTATTTCATATATGGATGAAGCTAAAGAACAAAGGGGAGAAGGAAGAGATTCATACAATTCTGAAGGGAAGGTTACCTTAAGTTTTGCTTTCAGCATTTTAACACTCTGCAAGATTTTAGGGGATTTCACAAGAGCCCTCGTTCCTTTTATTATAAAATTTTGTTCCACGGAATTCTGGGTGGTCTGATATTCATTTTGGGGAATGCAGTTCTGAAAAGAAATGCGCACGAGGTGAAAGGGATTGCATATCACATAGCATTTAGACTGAGCTTTGCGACGTCAAAGCTGTCTGCTATATAAATATTAAAGGCTGTAACCCTGAACTTGAGAAGTATTCAGTTTTTATCTTTTATTAACTGACTGAACTAATCGTACTGTTCCACTTGATAACACAGGAATGGATTCTGCAAACATCAGCGGGTATAGGGTAGCACTTGTTCTCCTTCGCTATTTCCGCAGGCTGCAGTGGGACTGATGTATTATTTGCCCGAAGGAGAGGATAATGCTCCCCACGTTTGCCTAAGGAGTACACTCGGTAGCAGGTGTGATAAGTTGGTAGACTTCCACTTTGCTCCATTGATGTAGCTGAAAAGAATTGACCAAGAAACGTGTTATTTTGGAGCTGGCTGCAGAACTGGAAAGATACTATAGTGATTATCATTTAAATCCACTTCCCTATCTCCTGATTGGCAACTACGCGTATAACATATTAAACTTTACAAGCCTTTGACGGCTGGTGGGAAGCAAGTGTGTATTAATCCTGAAGTGAAGGTTTAGAAGAGAAAGGATCACTGTCGCAGAGTATCTGTAGCTAGGTCACAGCTCAGAACAGGTATTTGCCCRGAGGTGACCTCTAGAATGGGCAATGCATTGTGTATTTGGGAAGGTTATTAATCTATGCCAAATACATGATCACATGTGAGGGTTGTACTTTGTATTATTTAATTTCATTCCAATTATTCTAGAAAAAACAATTAAGAAAATGAATAATTATAAAAGTAAGGTCAACTCAATTTTCTCTACTAATGTTTTTAGTTACTGGACTCATTATTGCTAATTTCTTTCATAATCTTTGCCATCTAACCTCATTTGTTTCATTGCTAAGTGGCAAGAAGGGAGCATCATAAAACTTCAGTGAAAACAAAGCAGAAAAATCATGTCATTTTAGTGATTTCCTGAGAAAGTAATTATCTGTTGTTAACCTTTATGGAAAGAACTCTTCTGATCATCTTCAATATAGCTGTTAAATTTCCATCTTTTCATTTCTGATTGCAATTTTCCAAACTAAAAACATATAGCTAGGTAGATATATTAATATCCCATCATCTTTTTCTTCTAATAATTATATTATTAAATTATAAAGTACTTTAAATAGGTTTTAGAACCTAAAAGAAAACTGCTCCCTATTTACTGTAAAATTTAAAAATGTAACACGTTTCATAGCACCGAATTTTAAACATTTTTTTGACTGAATGATTCATTTGGGCTCATAAAACTACCTTGTATTTTTCCTGTAATATTTGAGATCTGAACCAACATGCACTGAAGTCAATGGGAGACTTTCTGTTGATTTCAGAGGGTGACAAAGCAGATTGTTTCCTCTAATCCTGTAAATCAGTATGCAGGGGCAAAGGCCTTTTTGGAAGGCTTATTGAATTCAGTGATGTCCTGTGAGGGGGCCACCTGTATGCTAGAAGTTGTTAGGCTAAATTCTTTGTCTTGTGTTTCCATCCGGAAAACAAAGAAGCTGGAGGAGGTAACCTTTGAAATAAGATGTGGGTGGCAGAGAGGAAGAGTCAGGTTCTAGTTTTTTATTTGCACTCTGTCTATTAAAATGAATACAGCTAACTTTCACTTAGCAGAAATGTATGTTATTATGTAGTAATCCTCTAATGAAACTTTAAAATACCAAAAACAATTTTTTTTTTGCTGTAGGTGGGCTTCAAAGTTTGGTTTTTTCTGTTTCCTTGGGGTTTGGGGTTTTGGTTTTTGGTTTTTTTTTTGTTTTGTTTTGTTTTTAAGAAATGATTATTATCTGTAAGCAGTATTTAAATGTCTGTACTAGCTACACATAAACAGTCATGTATTTAGAATGAAACTTAGGGCTAAATCTTTTGAGTGGTATTGATATAGATGGACAATAAATTTAACACATTCACGTTGGGCCTTCATAATTCCTTAATTGTACAGAAACCGTTATATAAGAATGTTAAGGTGAAGAGGAAGCTCTTGTAAATGTTTAAAGGAGCATATCCACATTGAGATGCCTAAATTAAAAAGGGTGAGTGGAGGTCGTGAACAGTCTTTCATTGCTGATGGATTTACTGAGATGGAGGCGACTAGAAGAATAGCCTCCTTATAAATTTCTTTGCCTATCAGGATTCCAAGCAAAAGGGATTTTCTTTATTTTTCCCTCTTTAATTTTGCAGTTCTAAATGTAATTTAAAGGAGATTTCATCTCCACCCCCCTCTCTGGTTCAGCTGAACTGCTGCTGATGTTTTGGAGGCAGCAGGGTATTTTATTGTCTCTTCTCCAGTAGCTCCGTGCTGTGTGCGGAGGGGACGGATGCTGTGTCTGTAACTGTGACATGATTAGAGGAAGTGAACAGAGAGAAAGTAAGTCACGACCTGGGTGCTTAATAGCATTTATGTGGGGTTTTTTTCACGCGGAGCAGGGCGGGGCTAGGAAAAGGAATCCTCTACAGATCAGAGCAAACCATGCCTTTAAAAAACCATGGCAGAGGGGCAAGGATTGAGAAATGAACCTATGTAAAGTATCAGTATCACCTTCAAACTCCAGCAGAGCACTCCCCACGAGCCTTTCGCTCACTGTATCACCACACAGTAGCTCTGTTGGAAAGAACTTGATCCCTTCTTCACCTTTCTCTCTGCCATTTTACTCCCTCATCTGCGTGCTGCCTCTCACCATCCTTCAGTCATCCACAATGGCTTCCAGCAGCCTCTTCTCTGGCCCCGTTGGGGAAGACAGGGAGGACAGGTTGGGGGAACCCRCTCCCAGGAGGGACCTCTGCCCCGTCCCCCCAGGCTCATCCCCACCCGCAGCAGAGGGATGAGCTCGGAAGCTGTAGATGCAAGTTGGCTTGTGCAGAGCTTTAGGGTTACACTGCTACGTCGTTCCTGGTCGCAGACCTGGCGTGGCGTTTCCCATACAGTTTTCCACTGCGTAATGTAGAACTGCTGAACTTCAGTCGTGTGGTCTGGAATTACAGAGGTCAGAAAAGGGGGAAGACTGTACAAATGAAGAAAAAAAAGAGCAGCCATTTTGGCTCTTTAAATTCAAAGTGTTGTGATGCCTATGTGCAGATTTCCATATTCAGTCCCTTGGCTAAAACTAAGCTCTGGATCAACTTAATATCTGAAATACTTCTTGCTAGGGATTATATCTTGCTATGGAAGGGAGCTAGGCTTAGTGAACTAATAGGTCTTTTCTATCTCTAACTACTGCCAGTACGATTATGTTTTTTTAATCAGAAAAATGTGTTGCTGAAAAGTACAGAGATTAAGCACCACAATTGCCTGTAACAAAAGCAAGTTTTGTTGGATGAGCAGAGATCTGATGAATGACATGATTTGAAATGTTTTCATCCTAATGGCTTCCTCTTCTGAAGTTAATTTTTTTTGTCAGTTGCCAAAACATTTATGAGCAGATTTGTGGATAATGACACTCTTAGATGGGGGTTTAAATAAAAATCTGTTCCATTTGTAACCTAAAAGACCTAGTATTAAAGCAGACAAATGGGTTTGGAGTCTGATTCTTCTTATGGCAGTGTAATAGATGAGCTGGGGTCACTGGTGGTGTACAGTGAGCAAGCCACAAACTTTTAGGCCAGTTGTTTCTTCCTTGGAGGAGTTTAACATAGGAAGTAATAAATATAGTCAAAATACTATTTTGTAAGGAGTGCTCGCTGTGAAGTGCATGGGTCTGCAGTCTAGGGAAGTTCCCGTTCCCTATGTAGACTGAAAAACAGACAAGTAAAGAAAGAGAAAAGAGATGGGTGTTATGTGCCGAATAAATAGCTAAATTTAGAATTGGTCTCCTTGTCCAACATTTGTATTCTGAAAAGGGACAACAAGAAACCATCCTTTACCAGCCCTTTTGAAGAGGAGATTTGGCCTGTGGATAGGTGGTTGAACAATAGACTGAATAAAATAATCTAGGTTTATATAATAAACTAGGAAAGTTTATTAAGGAATTGTTTGATCACAGTACTCTCATGCCAAATAAGCCACCAAAAAGAAATACAGACTAGCCAATGATGCACCTGCTTAAATTACGTGTATCGAAAAGCAAGCACTCAAATATGTTTAAATAGTCTCTCAAAAAAAAAAAGAGCAGAACTCTTGGTTGGTTCTTAACGACAGCGAGTAGAGATTTTATGTCACCCTTTACTGGTGTCAGTCTGTACCAGCCCATCAGGGTTGGTGGAGGTTAGGCCATAACACATCCTGTGATAGTCTCTCCCTTTAGCAGTTTTCTTTTCTTACTTACTTAATTCTAATTGATATTATCTGTACCAACTATATTGCCAGTGCAATAAAGAGTCCCTGTAGTTTAAGTACTGAGAAATAAAATCTTATTCTGCATTCTAATTTAAAAATATCAAACTGATAACCCTGCATAGGGCTAATTTTAAACCCCTTTTGTTGTGCCAGTGAAGATACATCTATAACACATCTGAAACAGCAGCATTTGCAAAATTTTTATTTACATATACAAAACTTTTTTTTGTCGTGTAAATGCTTATGGTAAGGTATTTGCAAATACATTTCTGTTTGCTTCTTCCAAATTTTACCTGCGTGTGTATCTTTCATCTAGAATGAGAGTGTAGCCCATTATCCTGCTAGGAAACAAAGTGAGACAGTATATGGTAATTTTGCTTGAAATGTTGTTTTCTTACACAAGTAATAAGGCCACTTTTCCCTACCTGGGAAACATAAACTTTTACCATACTGCAGGATGGCATTAACATTATTTCCTAGTGATAATGTGAATTTTGTGACAATGAATGCTGAGGTGGATCTATGTCGTGCTTTGCAGGATTCTTAAAAAATATCTTTTGCTCTATTGTCCTAACTTCCACCTTTTCAAAAGACATTTTGTTACGCTTGATCCAGTCTTTCTTTTCCTCCAACTCCAGAGTCTAGATCATATGGAACTTCAATAATTTCAGTCACTAGCAGGGCTGAATAGTGTTTTCTTTAAGTTCATGTACGAATTGATGAAAAAGGTAGAAAACTTGGAAGGCAAATTACAGGAAGTTCAGCTTCTTTGCAGACATCAGTGGTAGCTGATAGACATTGCCAATGCTTTCAAAATGTTCCTCTAAAATACTTATTTAGTTAAAATTAGTTACAGTTTGTAAAAACACATTTATTCTTTGAAGTCAGCTGGGTTAACAAGTTCTTTCACTAGGACAATCCTAAATTAGAGAATTAAATCCTGGCCTTGATTAAATAAATGGTAAAACTCCCATTCATTTTAATGAGGCCAAGATTTCAGATATATACTATTTAGGAAAAAGAAAAGACATTTCAGGTTTTACCTGAGCACCCACCAAGCTAGTACAGGGTTGTTTCTTACCATATATTTTCTAGAGTTTATTTTCCAGGCTACTTTTAAACAGTGGGGTTTATTTTACTGTCCACAATACATTATTCCACAACCCCATAGATCTTGTTCATGCTGGACTTTAAATCAACTATCAAATACCCACTAGTATCTTCAAAGGATTCTGAAAAAGAATGGTTTACAAGGGTGTTTTTTGCTTTGCCAGTATTATGATTTGTTATTCATTTTGTGGATTTTTAAGCAGACCCCTGTACTTAGTATTCATTTTAATGGTCTCACTGTATTTAGCCAGATAAAAAACATTCAGTACGATGTATGTAATAGTTACATTTCTATGATATACATACTTGGTAAAAGCTTTCTCATTTTCATCATTTAGACAGGTAGGATCTGGTAAATCATGAGCAGCGCTCAGAACAGGATGACAGTATGGTAGGGGGTAGAAGAAAATAGCAGGCAACTGCTGCAGGAGATTTTTTCTGAAAACCTTGACCAAATGTTTAAATCTCAGAAAGGCTGAAAATGATTTTTTTTTTTTTTTTTCTTTTCCCATAGCAAGTACCTTGTTAGACATACCAGTAAAAGGCTGTGCTTGCCTTGCTCATTTCATACTCAGGTTGAACTCCCTATTATTACAAATCTGTTTTGCTTCTAACCACTTTGTCCTCAGCTTCTAACCACTTTGTCCTCAGCACCTGGTTTTCTGAAGATCTGGACTTTCCACAGCCTCAGCCCGTGGGGTCACTGTGTGCTTGGCAATACCTAAAGCAGGTCCAGCATTGCAAACTGTGAGACTGAAACACCCAACTGGTCAAGTCTATTAGATACTGTTTGAAATTTACTTCTTATCTCTGTTTCCTAATCTATAAAATGAAGATGTGATAGTCTGTATTCAGATCCCTGTATATTGGTTTTAAAACCTACCCTTCCAGCTGGCAATGCAGCCGTAAAGCTCTAGTAACTAAGGATACAGGGTACCTCCATGGTATATGGGGCAAAGCAGAAATAATACCCAAGGGCCAAATTCTGTTTGTGTAAGGATGCAAGTTAACTTGACTTCACTGRCTTAAATTAATTCAGATTCACACCATTTTACATGAGACAAAGTTTGGCCCTCAGGTGGAATTTCTTCACTTGAATATCTTCGTTCTCTGCAGCATATCGTATACCTACATGTCTCTGTTCTAGCTCTAGCTATAGTAGCTTAAGTGCCAGAACCAGTTCAGAATAAGAGCTTTACTGTTCATGATCTTTATCTGCAGGGGGGAAAAAAAAAACCAACATCAGTTCACTATGTGCATAAACAGACCRAGGATTCCTGTTAGATGAGGGCAATAGTAATTTAGTGAAGAGTCAGCAGAGAAGCACACCTCTTCCGTCTCATTGGTCTCCCCTAAGCTTTTACATAATTTTCTGCTAACATATATTTTCATGACTTTTTTTTTTTTAGTTTAACACAAACTTTTCTCAAGTTTAGAGCATATAATCAGTGAGAATGGCATGTTTTCCTCTTCTTTTAATTTATATTCCTTGCTTGCCAGTCTTCTTCCCTAAACACAGAATTGCTTCTACTGTTTCACATGCTCTTGTGTGTGCACATGCTTGTGCTCTGTTTGTTATTGTCTTGTACCATCCCACACATGCTCATCTTCTTTAGTATCTCAGTTTTTATACTGTAGCAGTAACCTTTTACAGGATTCCCTTTTACTCTGCAATTGTGCTGTTTAAAAAAAAAAAGAAAGAAAAAAGAGACAAAGAAAAAGAGAAAGAACCTTTAGCTTACCTTGGAGCCTCAGCCAACAGGAGTTTAAATGTGTGTCAAGAGAGAGAAAATTAAAATAATCAATAAATTTACTTTGCAATCTGGTCAATATCATTGGCATTAGTTTTCTTTTTCTTTCAAATGATCAGAATCATTTCACTTTCTCAGCTACYGGTTGCTTCCCATTGAAATACAAACGTAATACCATTCCATGTGGGACTATGAAAACACAACTTTCTCTGTTATTTTCTATATACCTTCTAAAAAGCCCTTGGCATATTACACATTACCTTTTCTGTGCCAACCACGTATTATGAATACCAGTGTTTTCCTCTAATACCTTAAAAATTCAAAGACATAAACAGTATTTCTGTAGCAAATCATTCTCACCTCATATTAATTGCTGATCTTTCTGCTGCTATAATGATGCTGTTTCCCAACAGCCTGAACGTGTCTGTCCTTTCGCTGAGGTCATAATGACTGTTAAATGTGCCACATTTCCTCTGTCAATTTGGGAAAAAATGTCAGATTATATATCAAGGGTTTACTTTGATGCATAACTTTCTGTGAAACACACGTCACCAAAATAAACTCTGGTACCTGTCCCACTGGGAATGGGAACTCATAAATACGGAGTCAAAGGTAATTGGCCCCCACACATCCACAAATATTACTATTCATTGTGTTACYTAGAGGTTTGTGACTAAAGTTGTTGTTTTAATGGAAAGCCTTTCAAATTGGTCTTTAAAAAGATATGCTTCACCACTTTTATTGGTTGTTAATTCCATTTTTAACTACCTATTGTTGGTAATATCCTCTTAGCTTGAAAATACAATCTCTTTTCCTAGCGACTCTATCCATTTTTAGTTCATTGATTCACTGAGGTTTTTTCTTCATTGGATTTCTAAAGCAGCAGAAGTTAAAAGAAATTCTTAATTGTTTACTTCATTGTTTGTGCAATGGTATCAGCATTGACATCTGCAGGAGTATAAACAGATTTGAGAAGATTTTTTCTTGTTCATTTACTGAAGGGAGCTGTGCTATGTTGAATTGATTTAAGTTTCCAAATATGGGTCAGATAAACTGAAATAATCTTTCTTGAGTTTAATGTTCTTTCTAGCTATTTATACATTGGTTTTGTTTTGGTATTAAATAACGTCTAGAGGCTTCAAACAGTATCAAATTCTCATCTCATGAGAATCGGTGGTTAACCCTACAACATGAGTTTGGTTTTTACTCCATTGTGCATTAGCTCTTGGATCTTGGAATTGGTGTTGTGTTTTCTTCTGACCAGGACTTCTTTTCTTCTGTGGCTGAATTTGTTGGAAATTTTGTGGAATCCTTTCAAAGAGGAGAGACAAATGTGTGTGGCAGGCAGAGTACTTGAACCTCAAATATAAACAACTACATGACAGAGTTGCCATAAGGAAGCAGGGACAAGATATATTTTGTAGGTCTTACGTATCTGATGGCTCTTTTATGTATAAATGCGATAGATGCTTGAAATCTGCAGTGTGTTCTTTGCCAATATAGAAGTGAATAATTAATTAGTTTCTCTGACATTGAGAAGCTTCTCTAAATTCCTGTCTAAAGTCTTATCTCTGATTTGGATACCCACGACTGCACTTTTCTAATGTAAACAAGCAGCAAAGGTTTGTTGTACGCAGAGAGTATCTGCTGAGGTTTCAGACTGGTATATATGAAGCAATGCACTTAAACTAGTGTGAACATCATTAATATAGGGCATACCTACTCATTATTTACTGCTCTCTTTTCTGGGGCTTGGGAATTCAGAGCTCAGCCAAACCCTGACACTAGCTCTTCTTCATAAAGCGCCGTATGGTTTTTCTCTTTGCATTTTGTTTGGCAATCCGTATGAACATTTCATTTATTTTCTATAATGTCTAAATAATTAAAAGAAAAGCTTTGGGGTGCAATATAAGACTGACAAAGATAATTACAGTTTTAAAGCCTTAAGAGGTTTCATGCATCATATAAAATTTTACATTCCACCACCAATTTAAATCAATTATAATCTTTAAATCCATAATTGTGCTATTTAGAGCATTTTAAAGGGCACAATGCATGTGGTATTTCGCCGTGTGTTCCGAAGTATTTTCACAACAGGTCTATTTATTGTGTGAAAGCATCTAGAGGCTATTAAAAGATGATCAGAGGCATTATTAACTCTTTAGTCTGCCTCCTTAATGCAAGAAGCAGATATACTTAAGCATTATTTATCACTTAGTCTCAGTTGTGCTAAATTTCTCAGCCTTTAGCCACAATAATTGTAACGAATCTTGGAATAGATCATGCAGAGTGTCCTCATAATGCTAAACCAACGACGACTTTGTGCTTGGGTGAGCATGCATTCTCTTTCATATTACAACAAGGCAAAGAAACAGAAGACTTTTCTAATTTATTCTTTTCATGCTAGATCTAGATCACTGCACAGGTAAAGATGGTGCTCTTTGTTTTTCATGCAAAGCCCTTTTTCTTGCTCTGCACTTAGTTTATATCAAGGGATTTCAGCACCCTGTTTAAGCTACTTTATTACTACTTAGCTGATTTACTAGGAAGAAATTGTGATCATCTTTAAAAATCCTAAACCAGAAGTTTCAAATGAATATAGTTTTGGTGAGTCTTACCATTTTTATTCTAATGGAAATTCTAACATCTGATGTTTCCTTTCCAAATTTGTACATAAATTGAATGTTTTCCATAAAACTAAATTTCTGAACAACATGCTTTCCCAAAACTTTGTTCCATTGAGATCTTTAATTTTACAAAAATAAGAAAGCAGAGGTGAAGGACTGTCAGTTGAACTAAAATATCTCAGTAATTTTTCTTCAAAAATATTGAGAGTATGTTCAAGGGACTTCAAATATCCAGTAATTCTAACAACAAATCTTGACTGCCCAACTGTTCATCTTATATCCTCAGTATTTTAAAAAGAAACAATCAACCAACCAATCAAAAAAAAAAAAAAAGCAAACAATAACTACTGCCTTTCATTAGCAATTACTGCTGGCAAAAATTTTAGATATTCTCATGTACACATCAATGCAATGCAGATGATGCTTAGTGGAAGATGATAGTAATAAAATAGCTTACACACTATACTTCAAATAATCAGTCAACTTTTGGGGAGAGTTGAGGGGAGGGAAGCTGCACGTTGGTTTTCAAACATTGTTTTAAGTGGGAGTTTTCTTGCTCTCTAAGAAAATGCCAGTCTATCCTTTTTGACAGACAATATCCATTATTATAGAAACAGAAACGGTTTTTCTAACTGTTGAATGAGTGGACACAACCTGGGTATCTGTCTTATCAAAACAGAGCTATGGGTAAAGTGCCTCTGTTGCGCAGGGAGTGCTGCTGTGGAAAGATCCTTTTTTACRTTACTTCAAAACCCAAATAGCCCATAGTACTAACAGCAACAACTGTTTTTCTTCTTAAGCAACTCAGATACACTAGTTCATACATTCCCCTGGGAATCGGCAGTGATGAATGCATTTGTTTCTTAAAGAATAGGCAATCTTTTCAGCGTTTCTCAAAAAAATAAAAAAAAAAAGAAAGGGGACCCTACGCCAAAGCCACCCCTCCATTCTGACTGCTCTGAAGAAAGGATTGTCTTGTCCTCAGGTAGCGGCCTCGAATTGTAAATTCTGATCATCTGCCTTAGATGTCCTGTGTAATTTGGAGATCACCTGATACAAGTTGATTATATGCAATGCTGAAACAGTAATTCCTGAACTCCTAGAGGCCCAAATTACATTGATTATTTCACAGACGTTACCAGGTATTCATATGTGGAGTCAGTGCCAAAAACGTACCTACGCAAATAAATTTCCTCTGCAGTTTTGCTGGCGGTGATATTTTGCTTCAGCTTTTTGTTATATGCAGAACAATAACCTCCGTAGCGCTGCTTGGCACCGAGGAGGTAACTGAGCTCCAGTGCTGAGAGAAGCAGTTCTGAAGTGTTAAGGACAGGTAGCCTGATCCTGTCATCCTTGAAGGTAGCGGGAATGTTGTCCTTGCATTCAGGGGGAACAGGACACAAACCCTGTTTCATAAGCATTAGTGTCAATGAAATTAATTGTCCCAAGTACTGAGATAACTGTGCAAGATCTCTCTCTGCCCAGCAGAGATGAAATTGGATACAGCACCTTTTTTCAGAGAATTTCCTATGGGAGCGTTAGCTGTAGGAAGTCATTTGAAACCGTCCCTTGGCTGCTGTTTTGTACCGAGGGGGTGACTTTTTTCGTGTTCCAACATCTCCAGCATTGACTAGCATGGAAGTCACGTAGCAGGGGCGGGGGAATACAAAGATGCTTCCAAGAGTGGTATATAATCTCAGGTGATAAACAAGTGCCCATGTCATTTGGTTGGTGGGTTAAATATTATTTTCTAACTCTGTTCTCGTTTACCAACTTTAGGATTGCAGTGGGGTACTTCCAATAAGATTTACCTTTTCTTACCTATTAAAAATAGAGCAGATTGATCTCTTATTCCTGCAAGTCACTARCTGTATGGCTGCTGAAGACACTTTATTTTCCTTTCCACTCTTCCCCCACCCTTACATGAAAACATACATTTTTGTGCTTTTCTGATACCAGAAGGTACTAGTTCCCCTCCCACTTATACAAATTAGGARTATCTCTAAATGGAGTTATTGTGGCAGGTGGAGGGAATTTGGCAGAGACCCTACATCACCTGGCATTGCCAGAATTTGGTCTCCGTTATTTTTCTACACAGCTAGAGCGTTCTCGGTCACAATACATTCAGCGCAGCACCAGGTACCGTCGGTCGGTGGTGGGTTAGCACGGGGGCTGAGCAGCACTGCGTAGCCTCTACAGCACTATGGGCTTCCATTTCCAGAGGGGATTTTTCGTCGGTCAAATTGACTTGCTTACCTGGGCAGCACAAAGGGATTGAAATGAAGCGGCGAATCTAAGCTGAATGTGTTTGTAAAAGGCCAAGACCATTAAGACGGGAATAAAATAGATTGGTGCAGAGTGGAATCAGATCCCTGGGTATCAAGGATATCGAGTGGTTCTATCTTAAGTTACTGCATTAAAAAGCAGCAAAGAAACTACCACAGCCCTCCAAAATGGGAGAGGTCTGGCTTATTTGGGGGATATTTGGGAGAAATCTAGGTTTTATTTTTAATATTTTCCTTTGGGGGGGAACTCAATAAAGCTCTCAGTGTTGGAGGTTAGATGCAACAATATACATAATGAAAATGCTGTACAAGTGCAGTCTTTCACAGAAAGGAGAAAAAAAAAAAAATCCTGCATTAAAAATAGTTTTCTCCCCCAAAGTATCCAGAGAACTAGTCCAATAAATAATGGAATGTCACTATAGACTAAATAGATTTTGAGATGATAGGTCTTTTATTTTTGCAGTAATAGTAGAAAGTAAAAAAAGCCATTTTAAAAATCTGAACAATGTTTTTACGTTCAAATAACAAATATAAATTTCCAAACTGTTATCTCCATATTTCTTAATGGTAATGCATTCCCAGTTTTAAATCCAGCAAATACCCATTTTCATTCTAGAATTAAGTTATCCTATAAAGTAACAGCAACTGATAGTAGGAATTTATAGTGGAAACAGTGATTATTGATTCTTAATGCATAAAGGATTCATAATACAAACATCAGTGGCAAAAGATTTTTGTATTATTTTCATATTTATTTGGAAAGTATATAACTGCAATGGTTTATTTTTCTAAACTGAGAAAAAGTATAAAATGCCTTGGAATACTCTTAGCTAAAAAGGTAATAAGAATAATAAGTGCTTAGGTTATTGGATAAAATGTGTTTTTCTTTAAGTAGAATACATCAAAATAATCAGTTTAGGATTTCTGAGCATGCCTACAATAGCTCAAGGATGTATACCTTCCAGCAACTGCAGCAAAACCAAAGCATCGCACAAAACTCCGTGCTAATAATCAGAGACAAACAAATATGGACAAACAAGCAAGAATGATCATCGTACAAAAGTAATCTGATTTCTACACACAGGTTATTAGCAGTCCTGGCTAACTCCTAAATAGCCTTTTTAGGTATACATGAAATGCAATGAGAAATTTTACAGGGGAACAGATCAGCTTCCATTTCCCAAGCATTTTATTGTAAAAGAAATCACTGTAGGAATATAAGACTTTTAAACTTATAAAAATAACTCAATGTTGCCCTTTTAAATTGTTTCCACTGACAACCGAAGTCATAGTGGCATTTGTTCATCCAGATCCCAGTACACACATGTATTCATAATGATACATCCCTCGAATGGCACAGTTCTTCTGTGGTTGCTACCTGTCAGCACTTGTACTCAAGAACCTTGAATATCAGTGACTCACTAATGTTTTATGATATTTTACCTCACTTTATGGTAGTCATTTATGACAAGACCAGAATGACATAAACTGCCATAAAGCAAAGCAATGCAATCACACAAATGACCATAAATCAAGGTAGCAACAGAAAAAGGTCATAAAAGGAAAGAAAATTGGAGAAAACAACATTTGAGTTCAGATTCAGAAGTCTGGAGTTAGCAGCACCAAACTTCAGGACAGATGGATGTGAGCAGCAAGCAAATTCAGTGTTCCAC
Source organism: Phoebastria nigripes (assembly GCA_035582835.1). NCBI lineage: Eukaryota > Metazoa > Chordata > Aves > Procellariiformes > Diomedeidae > Phoebastria > Phoebastria nigripes. The sequence continues at coordinate 1,578,889 of JAYKAV010000589.1, read as the reverse complement.
TGATACTAATCATTTTGGGGGGGGGGGGGAATGCACTGACAGATTGATACATAGATGGGCTTTCATTACTTACAAACCCATTATGATGTACCCAGAGTTTATTGCAGCTGTGTGCATGGGCTTTTTCCCCCCTATAAAGTTATCTTAGCTTTGCCCTATACCCTAAGCAATTCCCAATTCCGAGGACCTTTTGAACCAACTTTTCTATAATCTGTATCTATCTCTGTGTATTTATCTTTTTTTTTTTTTTTATGAAAAATGTGTTCCTGTTAAGCAGGTTGGCCACCTCTAAAAGAATGGGATCGTGATGTGCTTTTCCTGGAAGTCTCTTTTTCTTTTTCTTGGTCTGGAAGAGAAGGTCCTCATCAGAAGAAGGGAAGATTGGGTGTCGAAAGGTGGTCAGATGGGGATTAGGCAGAAACTTCACAGAGCTGGGGGGTTGTGGGTGGACGGAGTTGGAAGCAGTAGTTTATTGCGCGGTGGCCATGCTCACAGGGCTGTTTTATTGCGGTGTGGATGGGGACAAGAGGAGGACCAGATGACGTCAGGGAGGACAAGGAGCTCTGCACCCCCGCCCAGAATCAGAGCCTAATGGGGCAGCAGAAGCTGTATGCAATGAGGTATAACGGTACGTATACCACACCTTAAAGTTATACTACCATAAAAATGAGAAAGTGCTAGTGGTGGAGATAACAGCATTTATGAGGAAAATTTATGGGCTGCTCATGCGGTATAAATATATACAGTACACAAACACCAGTGGGGATAAATTCCACTGGACAACCCTGTTATTTTAACAGTAACCTTGAAAATATTATGTTATTTAACCGAAGAAAGTGTTAAAGGAACAATACATAATTTAATCTCTTTCTCTACCCTGTACGGTTCATCTCTCTGTATTAGCAGCAGTGATGTTTTAAGTATATGTGTTAAGATAAACACTGATAGTTGATTGCATTTATTTTAACATCCTCGTGCTTCCCTATCCACACCCTTGTGCTTTCATCTTGTGTGCAAGCCTGTTTCTAATGGAGCTGATGTGCTTTAAAAACTATGAAGACATATTTTTATCCCTATCCTTTATCTAAGACCTCTAATTCTTCCCCTGTTCTGCTTCTCTGTTCCTAAGTCAGTTGCTTTCCTCTTTTGTAGTATCACTTGCATTCACAACTGCCATAACCATTTCTAGTCATTTTTTAAAATTCTTCCTTGTCAAAGGACACCAATGTAGTAAATGGATGTGACAGAAACGTAGCAGATAAGCAAAAAACCAGAGGACTTGAGCTGAGAGATACTGAGCAAGTGCATTTGCAGTGAGCTGAGTTGGGATGCCAAGCCATCAAATTCAGAGATGCAGCAAAGTGATGAGTTCTTCTGGTCCTGCCCTGTGTCTCCACAGGACTCGGTGCTGAGGTACAGTTTGTTTCCCTTCTTGTCCCTCTGCAGGAGAAAATCTGGAATATTTGGGATCACTCCAACCCACTTTTGAAAGATCTTTTTCATAGCCAGAAGTAGTATCACCTGAGAGTCACACACTGACAGCGAAGGAGGAGATACCAGCAGGCCAGAAACACGAAGGTGAAAGGAAAACAGAAAAGTGGTTTGGTGGTTAACCGAAGTAACCAAAGAGGCGGTAGTGCAGTGCCTAGGTACGCCACTTAATCCCTTCGTGACTTGATTTCCCTGTTACTTCCCTCTCTATAGCAGAAGATAGCATTTGGGGAATTAAAATGCCATGCCCTACACTTTAGAAGAAAAGTTGTTAGCCTTTCAGAATATTTTCAAATCAAATTYTAGGAGTTATTCACCAAGGTGTAAATTCACTTTCTCTGACTGTACTCCTGCTGCTAAGAAAGTAAACTAGGACAAGTTAACAGAATGATCCAAGAGTAAAGCAAAAGCTGGTATCTTAATTTTTGATGCAGTCTATGTGTTCTCATTATTACGTTGTCTGTTTGTATTACTTTTGATTTATAATGTAATTGGGGAACTATAGAAATGTTAATGGGAAAGATACTGTTCTGAATATGACAAAGTTGTTTACTAATTGTTGCCTTTAACTTAGGCTAATTTTGTAGTATTGAAATATTTAAAAATGTTTTATTTCTTTATTTTTAGGTTGTCATGAAAGCATTGTTTAGTTTGAACTCCATTCTCAGATGAGCTGAGCTTTCTCCCCCTTTAAAACTAGGAAAATAGTGCAAATTAAAAATTTGCTACACTAGGGTTCAATCTCAAACCTKTAGGCAAGCCCATTCATTTTGTTAAATATTTAGATGAGAAATTGTTGCTTGTATGTTTATTTATTTATTTTTACAACATCCACCGTGCTGCTCATTATCTTAGGGGAGATGGAGAATATTGCAATGATTATTAGTAAGCTTGGTAATGAGATTACTGAACCATTTGCAGTTGACTTTTTTGTGATGCATAATTACAGGGGTTTATTTACAGTGCCTTTAGAGGTTTTGTTTTTGTTTTTGCCTTTTAATGATTCACATTTATATCCTTTGTTCTTCATGTAAGGGATAAGATTCTATCTCTGGATGTTTTGCATTTCTCTCCTCCCAACACTCCCCCCACCCCCCAATGAAATGAATGTGTGTTATACTTTAGATATAAATAAGAAGCTCTTATTCAGTCAAGTGATCCTCGTTCTGCAAGCTCTTATATACTTGAGTAATCTGACTGATATTAATTGGGAATACTCAGGTAAATAGGATTATTTGTGCGTTTGTCCTAGATGACTCTTCCAGTCTATGTTCAAGTCAACGGAGAGAGTCTCATCGACTCTTTTTGGCCTTGTCTGTCTCATAAATATGATATATTAATAGAAAACAGTAGAAAGGAAGAGCTGCTTTGCAGGTCTTAAATATCTCATAACTGTTTGGGAGCTGTTAAGGTTGATTACCGTATTGTCACATTTATTACTCACATTCTTGACTGCTACCCACTTTTCTTCCCAAATAGCTGTGATTTCAGCAATTTCTGAAGCTTTTGGTGGAGGATTCCTGACATGGGGGGTGAGGGTGAGGAATCTAAGAGAAGTGGGGCAGTTATTGGGATCAGGTACAGGAAGGCCCTTGGGGAATAGAGAACTACGGAATAAAGTTGCCCTGGTTCTACGCCTACTTATTCTGAATTGCAGGCATCCTTATTTAGAGATCCCATGGGTTATACATGTGAAAATACAGTATATTTGTTTTCCTGTTGTCTCAAAGTCTTTTAACGTTAGTGAAAGGTCTCCCGTTGACTCAGTGGGCTCTGTTTTATTGTGAGACACTGAAACCTTAAAAAGCTCTTTTTGTCTGCTTGTTTTACCAGATTCATTTACAATAGGTTAGATTTTAAATTCAGGTAGAAAGATGTGAAAATTTTATACACCCAACTTTAATCACCTAAATAGGGCACAGGCAAAAAGGTGGAAATGGGTGTTAGTATGTGACATTAAAGCTATGGCACTAAATCCTAGCTATTATTCAGAAATCACTGGGACATTTCATTTGTAAAAATTGCAAGTTCTGAGCTTCTTTTCCGGTTCAAAAGCAGATCTGCGATGAACACTTGGAATTTATATAAATCCATAGTTAACTTAAATTTTGCATTTAAGGCATTTTTAATTTTTTCCTTCAGCAGCAACCATGTAATTTCCTGTAAAAAATCAAAAACCACACAGCATGTTTCAGTTTACTTGCAAAAAATTAGAATTTAGGGAAATAAAAGGACAAGGAGATCCAGAATAATTGCATTTCCTTGTGGAATATTAACAAAGCTAAAAATTTGTTTATTTTATCTCAGGAAGTGTCTATTGACTGCTTCATTATACCAAGAATAAAACTGCACCACAAAGGGATACATAACTTATTCAAGGTAATTTAAAGCCATATCCTGAACACACTGACTATAACAGAAATACTTTCTGCAACTTAAATGGATCAAGTCTATGGAGAGTCAGTGGAAGAGAAGGAAAACGATCACTCCTACTATTTAGCTTGCATTCCAGCCATGATCTGTAATGCTGAATTCCATAATGCAGAATTAAGAAAACAACACACCCCATTATTTTTAATGTGCAACATGTTCTTGCTTCCTTTGAGCCGAGGTTCATGTGAGCTAGTTCATAGGATTGCTGCATTCTGTTCCTTTTTCTCTAAAAGCATATTGATACTCTCGCATGAAGTGCACACAAGGCAGTGACAGCCACCATGTACACACTTGATTTCTGAAGTACTACATCATGAAGTGAGAGAAAACCTCATTAGAATATACCCTTTCCTGGAAAGAAAATGGTCCAAAAACTATATTGTACATCCAGGGTTAATTTTACTCTTTGAAATTACAGATTCAGCTAAAGTGCCCTCACCTCATTGTGATAACTTGTCACACTGTCGGAATTTAAGCACCGGCGATCTACTGGGAGTAAACGTCCTTATGTACACTATCTAAAGGATGGCTACCCTGGGGTTTCTACCAAGCCTTACATGATCATATATTGATGCCAGGCTTATTTATTTCGGTGGTTCTGAAGTACACTTAATCATCTTACTAAGGTGCCCTATGTGGTACATAATTAATATTATACATTGACTTTGGAAGAAAGCTTTGGGGGGGATTTGGATGATCCAAAAGAAATATGGTAACTTCTTCATATTCAACAGAGGGTCTGTGTGGTGAAGATTGAGCTCCTCCATTTAGAAGGATGAGGAACGATGAGAATGTTTCTTTTTCACCCCTTGCACCTAACGCTTATAGTATTCTCTCAGTTTAAACACTGGTCCAGTGCTAATTTTTGCCAAAAGTGAAAGAGAGAGTGAAAAATCATTAATTCAATTTCTCACTGTTTTGCCTCTGGTGATTGCTGTCACTTCAGGTAATAGCTTGTCTGTGGTTCTGACCCAATTCTTAAACCAGTCTTTCCGTACTCAACCAATTAATCTAATGGTTCATTAATTGCAAACATCTGAAATCATTAGAACCTGATTGAGCACAAAAGCATCAAATCCTGTGAAGCTGTGACTGCTTAGCCAGCAAATGGTCTCATTGCAAAGGAATGTCAATGTTTATAGTAAATGTAACCTAAACTAGGGTGTTCATTGACATATCCCTCCATTTGTATACAACGGCTCTGACATCTATCAGTTCAAGAGTGCATGATTTATCCACTGCTATATCCTGGAACTGACAAGCCAAAGATTACAGCTTAACCTACATGAAAGCAGAGGCTGTATGTATTCCTAAAATAAATATTTAGTAACTGACAAGCTCTGGTTAATATTAATTCCTGATAGAAAGCAGTCAATTTAAGCTTACTTCATGCCAAAATCTATTTGTATTTTGTAAATCATTTTTCATGAATATAGTCTAGAGAATCTCAAGAAAATTTGTAAGTGGGGGAGGGTTGCTGTATCAGTTGCATTTTATATATCACACATCTGTATTAAAGACAAGCTTCCATGGGCCCATAAAGTGGGGCAGACCAGGGAAAGGACACACACAAACAGCACTCTGATGGTAACTGTGAAATAGAGACTTTTAATTAAGTTAATTTAGTGTGTGTGAAAGATGCTAAATTTACCATGCTGGAACACGAAGCCTTCTGTTTATCCGTAGGGGACACAGCCCAGGTAGTACTAAACTTCACTGCCAAACTGCATCATGGATTCCTCTGTCTCCTTGATGTGGTCTGTCTTTGATTTTTCTCTTTTTCTTCTTTTGTTTGTTTTTAGAGGCTACTAATTGTTCTACTGATAGATAAATAGGGAAAGAGATGAAAATTTCCATTAAATCATTTCTAAGCATTGGCATTTTCCTGAATGTTTTTGTCTTGCTGCTCTCATGACAGCTGCCTTCCTATAGAGTCTAGTCTGGGGCCAACAGTTAACTCTCCTCAGCATGGATAACGTAAGGGGGAAATTATATTTTCCTGTTGAACACATGCTTTGATAAATGTCTTCATAGAAAAATGTAGTGGACTGCTTAGTTTACGGTTACAAGTAAGAAGACAGTGTGTATAATGCAGATATGAGCTCATCCCACCCGTGCACAGGACAAACACCAATCCTGCCCGAGTCAAGTGATAACTGTGTAGCCATAGCACAGAACTAGTAAATACGGATGGAAAACAGCTTCACAGCATGCAAGTATGGCTACTTGGCTTCAAACAGGAACAGATCTCCTATTTGTATAACACTTGCTATCTTTTTCTCTTTTACATACGATGCACGTACACACACACAGCTTCACCCCACAGTATTCAGCGCTCTCACCTCTCCATGTATGCATTCAGAATGCCTCTGCTTCTCAGGTTYGTTTTTCTGGCTGAGCCTTCGTCTGGCCTGTAATCTGAGAGGTGGCTCCGGTTCCTTCAGTTAATTCTGTACTTGATTTCTTCTTACATATGTCCTTAAACAAAGATTAACTGCAATTCTGCTAAGTTGGTGATGTAGCAAAGATGAGCCCTGTGTGTTCCTCAGACAAACAGGATAACATTGTGAATATACTTGCCTCGGTCTGGGCTTTTGATCCTCARACTATCTCACACATAAATCTGCGTGTGTATTCATCACTGTGCTTCTATAAACCCTCAGTGAGCAGAAGGGAAAAGGGCTCGTTCTGTTCTTCCCCAACTGCGGTCCTTGCAACCATAGTAAGAGCCCACACAGTCATATTCAGCGCTGTTTTTTGAAATCTTGCTATTTAAAATTGTGATAATAAGGGCGCATAGTGATATTCAAAGGCCTTAAATAGCCGTCCATTCAAGTAGGAACTTCTACCCGTGCAGATAAGAGGGGGGATGGTTTGGAGAGGCTACCAAGCAGAGAGCAGCTAGAGAGCCAGGACTGAAAGATAATCAGGGAAGGAGCTAGCGGTGTGCTTCTGGCAATAGATGAGCAGTATCAGTAGCCCTAATGATCCAGGGCAGTGGCCTGAGGAAGTCCTTGGAGTGTGGTTTCCTTTATCACTTTTACTGGACTGCCCTTTGGGAATGAGTTATGATCTGATGGTTTGGTCTTTTGTATTGTGTATGGGGTTATTGCACCTTTTAGTTCCTGACAACAGTAGTAAAGCTGCCAAGTATTACTTAAAGTGTGGGAATGTTTATAAGAACTCAGCAAAGGAGAGTGCCTAGTATTCAGAGTGCTAACAGAACAAGAAACGTTATCAAACATCTAGCAAGATGGTGTGCTGTGGTGCTTGCTGCAATACCTTGCTATGAAATGACATTTTCCAGCTGGTGAAATAAGCTTTTATCAGAATGGCAGGGTCAGTAACAATATAAATACTGAAGACCACAATTCCAGATATCTCTATGCTTATGTTTGAGGAGAACTGCGTGTGTTTTTAAATATACATGTATGTACACATCTGCTATAAAATTACTTTAGATGAAATCTCAAAACATGTTTGCTCTGAACATTAAATGGAGTGACATTATTAGGTTTTTGACAATGTTCTAATGGAATCGTAGTTCAAAATATTCAGTGAAAACATTACACTCCCCCATCATTAAGGTGAATTTTGTTTGCATGCTCTTTTCACAGAATACTGATGTTAATTTTTGCTTAACTTTAGTCTTACAAGGTATGAAGCAATTTAACAGACTCGGTAACCTTTCATTAAAGTTCAGTGCAGTACTTAAGCATGTTGGGTGCATTAATTGTTAGCTGACAGCTATTATTTCTGTGAAACCCTTTTGTAGTAAAATTTCTGCTTGATGGATTGGATTTTACAAAATTTGCATTTCACTGAGCCAGAGTCAACTGGTACATAGAGCTATGGTAGATATTTAAATAAGAAAACAACAATTCTTTAAACTATTGTTAAATATCTATGAAAACTATGAAACTTATTTAGGATTAACTCTTTATTATGGAGTTCATATCCCTGTAGTATTAGTTTTGACATATCGCTATAACAAAACTGGCTTCTAAACTAGACAGTGTAACTAAACGTCTACACCCAGTCCTGACTGCTGGCACAAAGCTGGCATGAAGACTGTTGAGCTCTATACTTTTAAACGCAAGGGAAAACCCAAGAAAATCAGCAGACAGGAAGGTTTATGTGTTTTCCTAAACCTCTGTTTCAGAGATGGAGTCAGATACATATATTTCCTACTCAGGATGCTATTAGATGGTGTATTGCATGGTGAGCAATTCTCTGAGGTGCCGGAGAGCGTGGAATTTCTCAGATAGTAAACTCTGAAGGATTAACATAGTTTTCCTGGCTACTGACTTTGCAATGACCCTTGCATCTAGCAGACTAAACTACTATCAGCACTACAACAGTGAGAAGAAGAATAATAGAGCATCAGTGGTTAGCAGCAGTGTTTACTAGGTAGGGTTCAGCACTGCGGTGGTACTGGTATGGAGGAGACAGTGAGAAAGGAGTAGAAAAAGATATCAAATCTCTGAGGCTGAGAAGGAGGAAGAGTTGCCAGTGATAAAAGAGGGGTAAACCACTTTGGAAAGAACATGCAAGGTTTGTGTTTTACCTAGTTGGTTACAAACTGTTCCAGAAGAGATATCAGAACAGTTGTCAGAGTCTGTGTTGAAAAATATAAATAAATAAATAAATAAATAAAAGGCAAAGCTCAGACACATCCAGCATATGAGAACATTAGACCTATTAGCTTGAAGGTATCTGGCTGAACATGTTGGCCTAATGTTGGCCTAGAGTGGAGATGCAGGGAGGGAAAGAGGAACAAGAAAGACRATCCCTTGGGGAAACCAAATTGTCCAACAAAGAGGATGTGCTGAGAGAGCAATTATAATAAGATGTGACTGAGAGAAGCAAGATAGTAGAAAGTTTCTCACAACCAGAGCACTAAAAATTTCTAAATTGAGAAGACAATCAATTGACACAGAGATGAAAGACTATAAAAAAGTAAGGGTGGAGCACTAGCCTATGATCTGTATTCTTGTATATGCATTGATTTTATCGATGATACATCATTATTAGGATCAGCTGAACTTTTTTTTTTTTTTAAGGCACATGTCTGTGCATCCTATCTGATCACAGCTCCATCTGTACCATCATCCTTCCTGGTTGCTGATGTATTCCTTAACTTACTCAGTGAAACCTTGTGGAATAGAAATCTAGGAATATGTTTCTGAAAAGGATCATGAGCATAAATATACAAGCCACAGCACAGATATTGCATTGATTTTTATTACTGAGTAGTTAAAAATGTAATGCTATTGTTGTTTGGTAATGACAGAATAAATTCATAATTCTTTGATTATGTTAAAGATCTGAATAAAAGTTGAGTCATGCCTACATATCACTAAATCAATTAYGTGCTATAATTTGGTAAAATTAGCTGACTTTAACCACTAATCTTAGATGCCTTATTAAATACRTAAGAGTAACAAGAAATTACTTAGATCCATCGGTATTATCTCATCAACAGTGGAAAGAGAATGTTACTTCCTTCCATATACTAGAAATCTGATGAGGAAAGGAGAAAAACAGAGAGAAAAGAGAGTTAATTATTCAAGAGGGAATTTCCTCTTCAGCAAATTCTTCTCTCAGCTCAGCCAAATGCTGTCATTACATGGCTTCTAATTTTAGGTAGAATTTGGATAGCAGGTCAGAATTTTTAACAATAAAACTGCAGAGTCCATGTCACAGATAACGGTCAAGTATTTTTGCTTCTTTATTAATTCAGGGGTCTGCCATAAGAATTGTACGGTAAGACCCCGTACACCCAAGTTCTTTGCATGTTCTCCTTTACAGTTTCATTTTTATGGTCAAGAATAAAGGAGAAATAACTTAATAATGCTGCAATCTTAGCAGTATTCTGTGAAGACGCACCCCACTGTCCTTTTCATAGGTTATTCCCATGAGTCCGTTATCCCACAGGTACCTTGCATCTGTCACTGGATGGGAATGAGCCCCTTGGGTTGAATTAGATCAATACCTTGACCTTCAGGAAGATCCTTTGTTTGTATCAAGTAGGCAATGAAAAAAACATTAAATGAAAAAATAGCATATTCATCATGTGTAAGATACAGAAGAAACGTATGCTAAGTTTAGGCACTGCTTAGTAAACGGAGACAGTTTGTGGTGTAGAACACATGGAAATCTGAGTAATTGTCATTCAGATTGCTTATGACTTCCTGGACATTTGTGAGATAGAGGATGAAATCTGTCACATTTGCACTTTGCACTGAGGTTATCCATATGCGGAGAGTGCAAGATGTAGTATCTGTTAGCAAAAATGAAAAGAAAAAGAGAGCACACCTCATTTAGGGAAGCTTCATTATTGGGCATGGCAGAAGAGAAAAAGGTGGAAGACCTACAAAGGGCTCATGTGAAACAGAGCAATGCAGCTTGAGAGATCAATTTTACGTTTGTTTAAAGCAGAAAATTAGCCGTATTTTCATAAGGGAATTGTCATGATTGTGTCCTAATGCTTTCAAAATTAAGCATTCCCCAAGGCGATGAAGACTGGGGAAAATATCTCAGTGGCAGTGCTATGCTTAAAAAATTAGAAAATGGCCAGACATACACTCAAAAGATATGAAATAAGTTGGCTGGTCATTTGTGTGCTGCTATGTGGGTCAAAGTAAGCATACCTGCCACAAAAAGAGTGCTCTTGGGATGTACAACGCACCTTGTTGCATGGTCACGTTACTCTGGTGCTGCACTGGAGGTATTACGATGGACTAGTTGGGAAACAGGAAAAAATGTGAACGGAAATGTTAGCATGCAATTTGTTTGTTTTTGTGAAAATTGTATTTTGATGAAAAAGTTTTGAGCAATTCTATAAATGAAAAAAAAAAGTCTTAAAAATTTCTGTTGAAAAAGAAATGAAATTTCTTCTGGGAATGTAGTAAGAATGGATTACAGGGATGCTTATGACAACTTGGTAACTCAGCCAACTGCTTTGAAAATAAAGTAGTTAAAGGAAAACATACTCAGTTTACAGTCTGCTATCTTGATAGAGATATATTTTATTTCTTAATATAACACAGATTTCCAAATAAGCTAGCTGCTTGCTCACATGGCATTTCTACATCAGAAAATCTGTATTTTACTCTACCTCATTTGTAAATTAGGTAGTGCAAAATCCATGATCCAAGCTTTGTGGCCATTTTTCCTGCAAAAAGGTGCTTGAGTAAAATTTACATTATTAAATTCAAAAGTCATACTTGAAAAATCTCTCTTAGTTAACTTTCCTTTTTGAGTTCTTTAAAAATCTGAATGATACTTTTTGCATGTTGTTTCAATTCTTCTATTCCAGTCTTTTTGCTTGAGACACTATTCTTCTCTTTTTTTTTTATTTGAAAGTGATTTTTGCATTTAAGCTTTTTATTGTAACAGTGAATCTTAAGCATGTCAACTGCAGATGTAGTGAGCAACAGCTCCGATACAGCCAAGAAGTTGTTTTGGTGGAAAGGCATATTTGGCACGGAGTGATACCTTCAGCTTTGGTAACAAACCTGACTGTTGCTTACTTTAGAGCAACTAGGTCACAGCATTCTTGATGGTTCGCATCATTCATCTTTCTTCCCCTCAAGARGAAAAGCCAAAGAAAGAAATAAAAACTGTGATTGGTTATAGTGTCCCAAGGGAAACTCTCTTAGTCTCATAAGGGGCATACCCAGACTTTTTTGTGTTTTAGTGTCACACATATCTGCAGATTTTGCACCTTTAAATTTTGTATCAGCAAAATTATTTTACATACGAATTAGTGCTTCTTAGACCTTTAACCATATAAATGGGACTAGCAATCTGAAGGTGTAGAGATTTGTTAGGAGGGAAGAAAAGTTATTTTGATTTCACCATTGTTAAGTTGCAAATGTAGATGTCTGGATGTAAAAGAGACCACAGAGGAAAGCTGCCCTCCTGGAAAGGTTGCCACATGCTGAATTGGGGAGMTACGCTTTAAAATGTGACTTTAGTGCTGTATAATTTGAGCTGGGTTATAAGTGATGGTCCTTGCTCTAAACAGTCTTGCATGTATTTATTTTACCTTTGACATAAGTGAATTGTTTGTGTGCACTTTTGTCTCTTCTGAGTAAAGTTTCTCTGCTAATCACATGTAGATGACAAGGGGAACCAAGCTGATCACCGCCATCAGGTGGTCGTTGTACGGCTTCCTAATGCCTCAGTGTGGATAAGCTAATGGGAATCAAATCAGAGTTTTACTGGGCAGTGGTTGTGGTATAGCATGACTATAGAGTCTGTTCTGCTGCGACAGGATGGAACTAAATTCTCCTTCCTCAATCTTAACTAGAGATGACCAAAATGTCCCACCTTTAACTTGTTTTAATATAAATTTTTCCGAGAAAGGGCAGAGAAAGAGTAAGAAGAATTTATTAAATGTGACAACTTTCTTAAAAGCAAAAAAGTAAGAAAGGAAACATACCAATTTTTCCCTGCTAATTTTTAATCAACGTCAAATTCAAAAGTCAGCTTGCATTCTTCATTGACAAACAGTAAGCCACTCCAAGAGCCTAATCATACTAAAATTCACAGCTAGAATAATGCACAACTGGAACTCTATCAAGCCTCTATCTTGAGGAACTGAGGTATGCCTTGGAGGAATGCATTAGATGCTATGGTTAATTAACTAATTTACTCAATCAAGTTTAACAGTGGTTTTAACTTTAATGGCACCATTACATTTTAATATGAAAATAACAGGCTGTATTCCTAGCATTCCCTGCAGTCCGCCTCCTCTCTACCATCCACTTTACAATTTGATTTTGATTTGTGAAGTCTTAAACCTGCTTATAATGTCAAGCGCATGTAATACAATATGTCTAGTGAACATTATACATGCCCACCTTACAAATACAGTTGCTTGAAGTCATAGCTCCTGACAGATAGTGTGCATTCTTCAAGAATCATTGAGTTTGCATATGTCCTTCAGGAAGAAAATGGTATACATGCGTTTGAGTGATTTTCTCAAAGAAGATCTGGAGTCCCTACTGCCTAGCAGAATTCCCTGTCTCATGCCCCTGCTTCCTCTGGGGCAATGCATTGGTACAGCTGGGTCTTATTAGGTTGCGAGTAGAAAATGAAGCAGAGAAAGGTAGTTCAATCTGTACTCCTCAGTTTGCTGAAGGAAGACACTTCTCTCTGCTTAAAAATGACAGTCATGAACCCTTTAGGTGTTCCTGTCCACATGGTAAAGTCCATTCTGGCTGCAGTTTTCCCCAAACATTTTTTGTGAAGTTTTCTACTTTATGCAATATAAATATTCTATTGATTCCTTGAATTTCATGACTTAATATTCTTAGACGACCAATTTTTCCTTTACTCTGTGTCGTCTTTTTGTCTGATCTAATTAATATTAAACACTAAATTAAACAAGAGTGAGAAAATCCTTTTCCCCAGTATGCCACTGCAACCATTGCCAGTCGCAGCCCATCAGCAATAAGTTGTTTATACTTGTGTGGGAAGACTTGTACCCAAAACTGGCAACAGGAGACAACTGTTGCCTTACTGCTAGAATAATTTCTTGAGATATTGAAAATGTACCTTCAAGTTGCGTCAGGCAGAGAGTCTATAGCTCTCCTTGTCAACGGGTTGTTGTGGGTAAAACAGAAAAGGTCTCACTTTGGGGTTGGTTTTTTTTTGACGGTAAAACCCTTCAAAATATGGTTCCTATGTACGGAGGTATACCAATACTTGGTCTATGAAGTGTGAACCCCATGTGGCTTAAATAAGGTCCAGGCATCCAGCTTCATGGCTGTCAAAGTGGAGAAGACTCTGTTCCTGCCTGGCACCAAATATTTAGGTGCTAGTCTCCCTTGCAAAATCTAGTGCCCAGGCTATACTTCAGGACAGAGCAGAGGCAGACCCACGTGCACCACTGCAGCCCGGCTCGTGCCCGCATGGCTGGTCATCCCCATGTGGGTCGTACCGATGAGACTGGGACGTTGATTGGAAGAAGCAGCCACAAAAGGCAAAGATTTCCGGTGTCAGAGCGAAAGCTTGCTGCTGGATACCCACATCCAATTTATAATAGATTTAATCTGATTCTGGAAAGCAACAGTAAATCATTGCTAAACAGTTATATGTGATTTTATTGAGAATTTTTACTATCGTAGATACAAAGGCCGTACTTTAGAGATTAACTAGGAAAAGTTTTACAAGACAGTGGAGATAATGAATCACAAATTCTGTAAGGGTGAACCTCCCATGCTGAATCAAAGTACAGCTGTCTCATATTTGCTCTGTGTGCATTTTGCTACCAGTAATTTTGTCATCAATTTTCATATTTTGTTTAAACATATTTGTCTTTTAGACAAGATAGGTCATATTTCACACATTTGATGAATTTTCTCCTTGGTCCAGTTTTACAGGATTTGCACTTAATTAATTGCACAACCTTTAATTCGACAGACTGTTTTTAATGGCTGTGTAGTTTCAAATGTATATACACAGAGGAATTTCAGAAAGTAATTGTTTTTATGTCACTACCATTGAAAGTTGCAATTATTAAAATATACAGATAACGGCACAGAATTTCTTAGCCGCTTATACTAAATAATGCATGTGCTTTTTCACGCATACTTTCAGGGTTTTCTGTGGAAGTTGGGGTATCACCTCTGTACAGCAATGTTCGTACACAAGCCCTGCAACTTTCTACAAAGGTACAGTTCCAACTTGCAAAAGCATTGGCAAATTTTTCATGTGAAATACGTGAAAGGCAAATACGAGCCTTTATTTAATGCTTTTTGCAGGAATCTTGCTGCAACTTCATTAATAGTTGTTGACGGAACTATTTGACTGGGCATTGGCTGGAAGTGCTGTGCTTTAAAGTGCTAAACAAATTTCATACTTCCAAAGCTTACAAAAGCTTAGCGAAAGGAAGACCACCTTTTACTAGAAGAGCTAAACGCTGACAGTTGGGGCACTCTTAAAAGCTTCTTTAGTTCTTAGCAGACTCGCAGAAGAGGGCTACCTCACCCGTCCAGACAGCACGCTGTCTGGAAATGTGCCCATCAAATCTGTTTGTCAAGCCACCAGGCTTTTCCATGCCTGGTAAAAGGCAGACAGGAAGGAGTAGGCAAAGGTCAATCCTTGTCAGTTCTTTGTAAATGTAATTGTACTGGCAGTTTGCAAGGCGCTTGCTTGTTCCCTAGCAACTTTGTGTATGCGGGGAAGAGTTAAATGCATATTTCTCAGTGTGTTGCTTTTCCACTAATTTTGGCAATATGATTTTTTTAAAATTTTATTTTGTTTATTGGCCTTTGTGTATATTTGGAGGTTTGTGTGCATGAGCTGCAAACTCCCATAAGCWATTGTGCAACCCTTTGAAAAGAAATCTGTTACTGAGGACTGACTGACTTCTGAGTTGGAGTATAATCATGATAATTAATCTAGATTCTGACTTCTTTTGTTACGTGGCTCTGAACAAATGTAATTTGTGAAACAAATTCTTTACAGACTCTGTTTTTCATATGGGTAGTGGTGAGCTGCAGTCAGAATCTGACCCAATATCACTCAGTGCTTTGAGTGATCTTTTATGGTGAGGACTATTAGATGGGGAATTTTTAAAGTGTATGTGCCACAAATTACTCCTACCAATGACAGACATAAGAACAGTGATTTTAAGATGGATTTTTGTTTAGAGGAATGAATTTAGGGATTAAGCCGAGGCATACAACTCCARTCTAATTTCTAGGAGTTGCCCCTACTTACACAAAGGATGAATTAAACTCATTTATCTTATTGAAGCCTGAGACAAAACGGTGGGGCTCACGTGTGCTGCTCATGTGGCCTGGCACAGCTCCAGTGACCGCAGAGTGAGTTGGCCCAGGGCGTGCGCGAGGTGCCGAGATGTTTCTATAAAGGACCAATTCACACCTGTAAAACTGGTGCACACAGTCCCATCCACCGAACGGGAATGGCCAGTAGATAACCTTCCAGTCCAGCTGCACTTGCAGTGAGAGCGGACTCTGGGTGCAAGTTCTGTGGATCGGATATAGGGCTCGCTGAGAAGAAGGTCTGTCACTTGAAAAACCTGTCCCTGTGAAAAAGTGCAATGTGGAGACTGGGGTACGCAGGGTGACCGTGATTAACCACACATGCAGCGTACTAAACACACATGCAGTTTTATAAACCCGCCGCTTAGTGAGATTCTACTTGATTTTCTATTTCTGTTGCATTAACCTGGCTAAAGAGCAGCTAAACACAGTGCAGTTTTTAAGTGTAATTATTTTATCTGCCAAGTCACAGGTTGTTTCCTTTTCAGTAGCTAATATTCCCTTTCACTTCATTTGCCAATGGAGTCACAACACTTCCACAGCACTTAATGGTAATATTGATGCAGACAGAAATGCATCCAGAATGCTGTGTTAATCCATATTGTTTCAATTTAACAGACCAAATTTCCTGACATTGTTCCTTTGACTTCAGTAGAGTTACACCAGCAGAGAATTTCTTCCAGTGAGTTTTACAGCGTTACTGACTCTCAGTAATTTATCACTATACACGTCTGCTCGCTTAACTGATAGAACCTACAAAGACAGGCATGGTGGTTTAAATTGCTCGGTCTCTCAGTGCAGGTAGCAATAACTCTTTGTTCGCCATTACATACAGTTTTCTGCTCATCTGTAGATCTTGAAACGGTTTATAAATTTAGGGTGAGACTGTGCCTATTAAGGTAATTGGACAGTTTAGGACTCCCACACAGGTCCCCTGAAGTACTCTGCTGTGTGGGGGGAATGGGTTGTACCCTTGCTCCAAATCATTTTGCAGCCATCGCCTTCCCACGTTGGGCTGTTCTGCGCGGGATGGGGAAGGGGAGCGGGTGCCCACCCTGCCTGGCCTCTGCTGCCTGGTCCTGCCGGCAGCCGGGGTCAGCCCTGCGGTGCCGTGGATGCTCTGCGCAAGCACAGCGCTGCAGAAACTGTGCCCAGGCCCCCAGAAAGTTTCAGATAATCTTACATCTAGGTTTTTTTTTTTTTTTCTTCTCTCTCCTTTTTTTCTGAACCCTGGGAATGAAAAGAAAAATGGAAGTTGCTAAGGTGGGAGGGGGAAATTTTACCGGCCTGCTTTTCTTGCTTTTATCTTTTCAGAAACTTGGAATACTCTGTTCCAGAAAGAAAACAAGGGACCAAGATGCTCGAGGATGGATTTTCAAATAGCTTCATCCTCCTTTCTAGAAGCACAATTGCACATTTGGATTACATACACAGGCAGATAACAGGCATGTGTCTGAAGGTGGGATCTCAGAGTACCAGAACTAGACAACGTGATTTTTTTAAGAAGGTTAGGCAGTCTGATGCCTAAGGCTGACTTTCAGCATTAACTACACCTTTCAAATTGCCGGCAGTTTCCGCAGCCATTTAAAACATGATCACAAGAGATCTGATTCACACGGGTTCGTGGAACCAGGGCAGCTCCCGGCTCCAGACTTCACAACCTCTGACAGCGGAGCGCATCCCTGTAGCCCTCCAGGATGAGCAGCGTGGACTGAAGGGTCTGCTCCTAGCAGAGAGCGCTGGCCTCAGGTAGAGGCACTGTTTACTCTTTTTTGTCCTTTGTAACGATTTACAACAGCTTCATGCTATTGCAGTAGAAAGAGTTACAAAGGAGGAGTTAGAATTCAGCCTGTGTCCTGGTGACTTTCTCATCTTTGCTCGTTGCAGATGTTAAGTCATTTTGAGATGCAAGTCATTTCTTTGAAAAAGCTTTCTTTGGGGCTGAAATATAATGGCAGGAAATTAGCTGTTAATCCCGTCTTTTCTTGGACAGACTAGACATGCATAATAAACTCCCCCTTTCCTCCTCCTTGCTTGCCCAGTGATTCAGTTTGACCTGAAAGAAAACATTTTCTTCCAAGAAAGACAATGTTTATGAGGTGCAACCCTAGTTTGGCTCTGATGATTAGAGACACATGTATCAACCTGTGCAAAATTTGTGATGGCTGTTTAAAATGAACCCTGGTCAGGAAGGCTGAGATCACAAACCCTATAATAATCAAAACACCAGTACGAGCTTAACATGATGTTCCAAAGTTGCATCCAAACTCACAAACCTGCTTTATAACCCTTGCTCCAGTTGAGCACAACAGAGACGGTAAAGCTTGGTAATTTGCCTGGGAAGGAGCCACGCCGCACCCCTCTCCCTCCTTCCTCCTGCTCGGGGGGATTTGGGAGAGGCATGTCCCAGAATTGGGAATGCAGTTGCATTACCTCTGTCTTCCAGCAGATTTTGGCTGCTCGCAGAACCCTTGGAGCCTCCCAGCCGCTTGGCAACGCGGCCAACACGCTGTTTGAAATGGGCAAAAATGGGGATGCGGAAAGGTTAGAGTTGTCATTGCACCCAGAGATAGAGACCTCTGCGTTTAAGAGATGGCTATATGTGTGTCAATACTGACTGTTTTCTATTAAATTCTCTAACGGATTTAAAATAAATAATTATTTTTCCAGAACTAATCAGAAAAAACAGCAAGCATGATTATATGGTCTGGTGAACAGATATCAGATACAACTTTCACATTTTCTCACGTGTGTACTAGACCATGCGTCTCACTGTGGTAGAAAAGCGTAGACTTTTTGTTTCCCCATCTTAGCACTCATAACTACTTCAGCTCATGTTGTAATAGCTTCTTGGGCACAGGTAGAAAGGGTGTCAGTGTGAAGAGASAGTTATGTTATTTTCTGCTTATGTGGCTGAGAATATTTTGTTATTTCAGGGTATTTCAGCAAATGAAAGAGATACCTTTGGGAAATTGGGAGAAGTTCTTCCGCTGAGCAGGAACATACATTCAATCTTTAGTTCATTGCTTCTGGTGGGCAAGCATTAAATCAGGCGCTGTGATCAGATCCCTGGCAATTCCTTCAGCTTTTGTTAGCACTCCTTGTTCCTGCCTCGGTCAGAAATCCTGAGAAAATGAGAAGTGGTAGGGAAATAAAAAGTTAATATGTGCCCTTCTAATTGTGCAGTGAGGGTACTGTAATGTGAGAGTGGAGAATATTGTGGTGGAAATTAGAAGTTTGTGGAAAATACAAGAGGCGTATATGGAAGAATGTGTTAGATCAGACAGCTGCCTGGGAGAGAGGGCAATGTTCAGCGTTGCCTCTCAGTGTGACTGTAAATTAGGCATTTAAGGTTTTATTCTTTAAACAATAGCATATATGACTTTTCAGGTTTTCCGTGCCTGACCTAAGGAGGCACCAACACTGAAGTCAGTGGGAACCTTTGTTCCCCCAGTGATTCGATCCCTTGGGGAATTTAGTACTCACCAACCACCATGAGACCCTCCTGGGCACTATATGAGTGGTGGGGGCATGGTGGTAGGCATGTCAGGTACGCTGAACTGTACGGCTATGCATTACTGCTGTCATATCATCTAAGAAATGCTCCCTTTCAGTTTTAAAGCATTGTGCTTTATTACTGTTCTGACTTATCTCTAAATATAGCGATACCGGAACATCTGCTTATTTAAGTAGTTCCATTTGGTCCTAAATCCATCAGGTTCTTGTAAAAAGGACTCTAATAGGTCCTTTTCTAGTGAATAGCCGGGAGTTGCTAAAACTCCTTGGGCTGGGAAACAATATTACGTACTTTAAAACTTCTCCGTTGCATTGATCAATTATTTTTAAATAAATAAGCTGCTTTGAAAGTTATTTTTAGTCAAACCAATAGGACTTGAACTGAAATTCATATGCCAGGCAGCAGCCTTGTGAAATGTAAACTGAGTTATAAACCTATAGAAAATGGATTTTATTATGGAAATGTAAACTGTCCCCTAAGCATAGCATGGGGAGGTGATGCTATAACAACATACTAGTAAGTAACAAACAGCCAGTATTATATCAGATGACTGGGTACAGCTAGAAATGTATCTGTTTGGGTGTTGAATTATCCCCAAATTTGAATTATAGGCATATAATTCAAATTATCCCCTTCCAGCAATATAAAGTCTGACAGACATATTTTTTTAATATACTTCTTGTGCTGTTTTGCATTATGTCACATCCTCCAGCGTTAAAACCACAGCTTTCCTAACATGATTCATCAGAAATCAGGGGGGAAAAATAGTTGAGATCTGATATACTGAGTACTCTTAAATTACATAGCAGCTTCAAGTGTAGTGTATGAGGAGACAGAAGCAGAGTGAATAAGTATGTCTCAGGCTGTCATGTCCATGAACTGGGAAACTCACTGGCTCATTGAATCATTTCCTGGTACTTCTGCTCATCCATCGATACAGAGAGCAACCAGACTGGGTTTACAGAGATGAAAGCCAGAGTAATTCAGAGCCAGCTGTAATTCTTTATAAAACATACACTAAGTATTTTTGTTGACTCCTGCATGACATTTCCAAGGTGGCTGGGAAACCAGGCCATTTGTTACACAGAATCTAGATCAATAGAAAGCACAGAGGAAAACAGGGAAAGTTAACATCCAGTGGAAAGGACAGAACAACTCCAAGCTTGCACATCTCGGATGTGCACAGTGTACATTTCAGGGGAACATCCTGTTCTTCAGAACATCGTATTCAATTACTGAAAAATATTAAGCATGAGGAAAAGCTACTGCCTTACGTATATGTAATTGTCAGATTTTACCAGTGTATAGAACAAAAGCATTTGCACACCCTTCCTTCTAGCTTTTCTGTGCAATCACGATGGCTACCTATGTCTCTGTAATGCATGTTCCACAAATATTTTGCGAGTACTCTGACACACCTGAATTCACACTTTTATGAATGCTAGCTGCTTTATCACCACAAAATTACTACATTTTAGCATATAAGAGAACATAATATATGCTGAAAACCTAAATAAGTGTTTTTCATCAGATATGATATATCAAGGATAAAAATAATTTGCTATATTGATTCTCAAATAATCTTGGTCAAATTTCATAGTAGAGTCCTGCTGACTTCAGTGGCTTGATGACTCAAAGTTTACAGGGAGTCTGGGCTCATGTTTCAAGATCTGATTTGAGACCCAACTTTTCAAACATACCTTGTACGGATTCAGGACTTTCTTCATCTCATTATAAGGATCAAGTTTATTTCCACTTGTATGCGGTATGCTGTCCTTATCCAGAAAAATTTACATCCAGGCTTTCAGAGTATTCTACATTAAAAGATGGAGGAAAAAAATAATAAACTCCATAGGTTTGTCTGCTTAAGATTACTACTTGCTAAGATTTAAAAGAATTAACACATCACCTGGACTTTACATGTAAAGATTTAACTTTTTGATAAACAGCAAACTCATCTACTGCTGTGCTAGCTATTTTTAACCCACCTTGTGAGTATGCTTTTTTTATTGCTTTATACAGCATATCTGATTCTCTCTAAAGCACAAACTAAAAAATCTATCCAGCTGTCATTTGCTGCATAGTGCCATCTATCATCATGCAGCTTGGCAGCTGTAGTGCATGAGAGAGAGGGGGGAGCTGAAGCAGGAGGCACAGTCAAGGACTTTCACATGTAACACAAAAAAAAAAAAAAATCCTTGTCACAATTATTTATGGCTCTTGCTGGGGCACATAATAGGACACATAAAACCTCTGTTTCAGTTTCAGGCACCCTCACATCCCCGCTCCCTTGTCGAAGTTGGTCGCAGGCAGTTTTGCTTTACACATACAATTTCCTGAACAATGCCGAGCACTTGTGAAGTGACAGTGACAAATACTGGAGATGCTGGCTGCAGCTCTGCAGGCTGTTACAGGAGCAGTGGTGTCAATAATCAAGGAAGGCTGCCAATGATACCAAAATGCCAGTGTGATATTCCACTTGTTCAACCAGCTATCTGCAATGCTTTTATTTTGAAGCTGCAGGGAACTTCTTGTGTTCCTGTAGTTCCAGGCTGTAAGGAAATAAAGTGTCAGAGGAACCTGTGCCAAGAAATAATTTTTCATTATTTCATCTTCTGTGTAGTTTGATTTTGCGATAGCTAAAATATTGCTATTTCAGAGTGGCTTAATGAATATTTAGCAGTTTTCTATTAGTGTTAGCCTGGTGTGAAGTCTTTCTGTTAAGGTCTATCATATCAGCCCTCTGCATGGTGTTCTTGACTTTGTTGTTCATAGTGTAACCTTTGGTTCAGGTCCCAGCTGATGGATTTCATAGTGACTCTGTCTGCTGCCTCTCTAGATGGCAGGCAATGGAGAGCTGTGCTGCTAAGGAAACCATGCTTTAGATAATTAAACATAAAACTCGGGTCCAATTCAATAAATTGTCTTGCTTGCAGTTTCTCAAGAAAGAGCATAGACAGATATTAACCTTGATGTCCCCATTAAAGTCCTCTGATACACTTTTTATTTCCCATATCTCATCGTAGTTCTGATCTCCAGTGTTAAGTAGCAGACTGTTAAATTAGCAGAAGGGAGACCAGGATATATTTGCTCCTGTGGAGCAAATCAGTTTGGAAGGTGCTATGCACAAAAACACCAAGAATACGAATTAAACAGAAGCACTTGAAAAACACACCACCTTTAAGCACTGTCCATTTTCACTATTCTTAATGCAGCCACAAACAGCATTCAAATATGCAAAGTAACTGTTGTTAAACCCACATATTAATAAATCAGGGTTGCATTTAACTAAGTGGAATGCACCTGACCTCTTCCTGAGAATGCAGGAAAAGGTGGTGGCTTCTAGGACAGCTTCAGTAATTTCAAATGTTAAAACACGCCCAGAAAAAAAAGGAAGATCCGAAAGACCAAGTTAGCAAGAAATGAATTGTTATGGTTTTTCTGTGTTTCAGCTCTGTTGAACTGAGTATGCTGTCAATTATATACAGAAGTTCATTCCAACTTGTTTCTCGTGACCATGTTCCCACAGCAGTTCCTATAGGTCAAAAGTGCTCTTACATGAAGAAGGGTTGTTTTAGGAAACATCGATCCTGCTAGCTCAGTTACATCCTGCATCCATCCTATTGCCCCAGCACAAAAAGCGTTATGAGAAACTGTTCACATATGGCAAAGCACGTCTCTGCCCGTGACTTTACATTCCACCATCAAACCTCCCTCTAATTCTATACAGAGAGTTCCTGTTGAATAGAGGTGGTCTGGATATGTGTAAGTTGAAACAGCTGTGTGTGCTTTACCTCATCTGCACCGAGAATCTCAGCCAGTTTCTGCTCATTGCTTCCTCCTTCACAATCTAATTAAACATGTACACATGGTTTTTTCCTCCTGCATAGTTTCTTTTTAAATTTCCTGTCCTACTTGGATTTCTTTTCTCACCTTAGTGAAAATAGGAATGCGACCAAATGTTGATCAGACCATATTTACATCTATTACTGTTGTTGTTTTCTTAAACTCTCTGAAAACCGAGAACTATAGTCTTTATTGTCATTTCTACCAGTAACAGCTACATAAGATGAATCTCCTAGATCCGAGTGATGTGCAGCATCTCAGACAATGTTGTCTTGATTCCTATGCAAAGGTATGGAAGTTAACATCATTATGTATTTTGTAATAGTCTGATTAATTGAGTGAATGCGCTCGCTTATGGGAAGTCTAAGATTATGGAGCTTAAGTAGGGTTTTCTGTGTGGTTCTTCATGAAACCCACAAAATACCCACTGAAACTCTCATAAGCTAGCAAAAACCAGGTAGATTGAGGAGAGCTGACTTTGCAAACACTGGCAAAGCTATGTAAAATATGTTTTACTTTTTCTAAGAAAAGTAGTAAAGAGTGCATTAATTCTGCTGCTGCGTCAGATTTGGTAACTGCAGTGCATTGTGAAATAGGACTGCTGTCAATCAAACTAATTTCTCATGGATCGCTTCTTTTGTTTAATTTCTGTTCCTTTGCTTCTATTTCCTATGTGTTTGTAACATCTTATGCTTATGGTACTTTCTGAAGAGGAAAAATATTTTTCCTGGAGTTTATAGATGCGATGTAGAAGAGGCTTAAATACTATGAAAAAAATGCTTTTAAAAACCGAATTATATTGGTAGTTAAATGATCCATATAGTAGAAATGTCCACATAGTTTCTGTTTATTTTCAATGCATTAATTTTCTCTTGAGCTTTTTGCTCTAGTGACTGTTTCCAAATAGTTTGGGCACCTTTAGGATTCTGAACTTGGGGATATACAAATAATTAATGTTAGCATTAAAGCTTATCTAAGGAGCAGAAAAATGGAAGGCTTTGGTTGTGGCGTATTTCATAGGATTTTGCTTGCACTGGTTCCCTTTCAGCATCTCACTTTTGGAGAAGTCTCTGTTTTATGGTGCTTTTCTTTTGTTGTTTTCTTATTCCAGGTTTCAGTTATTCCGTGTAGAAAAATGTTCACTGCCCCTCCTTTTCATATGAATTACAAGGTTGTAAAAACATTGCAAAAAAAGTAATTTGCCATAGTCTGGGTATGTTCACTCTGGACAAAACAGCCTGAGTGGGACAAAATAATGACTCGTTGGGTCACTTGGGAAAAAGCACAAATACTGAAACAGTGTGAGGTTTTTTGGGTTTGGATTTTATAGAACTGGAGTAAGGTTGTGAGTAGCTATAGAAACGATGTTGGTATTCCTCAGTGCGGTTCATCTCATAAAATTGATCTTATTCTTGAGCCGCGTTCATTGAATTTATTTCATAATCATATAGACATGATTTGGTTGGCTCATAGTCTAACATGGAGATAGATACCACAGTTAACAGTATATATTGAATACCATGGCCTTTAAACTGGCATATTTGGAACCTCCCACTTAAAAAAAAATCTGCCCAAGAAAATTCTTGGCAATGCTAATATATGTGTACTTGAAAAGTAGAGGGGAAGGGAGGTACAATGGGATACAAAAATTGGTATACTTGATCATTTCCTTACAACCCG
Source organism: Phoebastria nigripes (assembly GCA_035582835.1). Classification (NCBI taxonomy): domain Eukaryota; kingdom Metazoa; phylum Chordata; class Aves; order Procellariiformes; family Diomedeidae; genus Phoebastria; species Phoebastria nigripes. Next base: position 1,554,121 of record JAYKAV010000589.1, on the reverse strand, counting down.
TTCTTGATAATTGTGCACAAAAAGTGTGCAGTGTATTTTTATACTTCTGGGTTTCTACAAGCGCACTTAGAATCTGCTTTACCCACTCTGAGGTTGTAAATTACCACGTAATGTAATATTAGATTGTAAAAACATCATTTAACATTTACATCAATAGGAAGAAAAAAATAATGCATAGTACCCCACCCATTCCTGTGCACAAAACCGACTGCCATATGACTGCATCACCTGAGATTTTCAACAGCTAAAAAGTACATTCTTGTGAAAGGGTGCCTTTCAGATTTTTAGAGGACAAAAGATTTTTGTTTACTATACAAATACTTTTACCTTTATGGCCAGCTAATGACTTTTACACGATCAGAGCTTTTCAGTGAGTTATCGTATAATGTTTTCAGGTGGGTTTTTTTGTTTGGGGTTTTGGTTTTGTTTGTTTGTTTTTTGGTTGGTTTTTGTTTGTTTTTGTTTGTTTGTTTGTTTTTTAATTAGTATTTAATAAACTTTAAGCCTATTTGGGTTTTTATTTCTTGTGATGCCACAACACATTGTTCTTTGCTTGAGATTGACACCAATTTAGTAAGATGTGGCAAACATGCAGCTACCAAGGAAATAGTTTCCTTAGCAACAAGGAACCTATTGACAACGCTCAACGCGGAACCCACTTTAACCCCAATCTGTGGAGTTTCTGTTTCTCTGGCTGTTCTTTGCAGCTGTACAAATCAGATGTTAGAGGACCAAATTTTGCTCTCATATAAACACAGGCAGTGCCATCTTCAATGTGCGTGAAAGAAGGAGTTGGCGAACAACCACTTGCGCCATCAAAGCTTTTGAATTTAACATTGCACGTTAACGTATAAAATGTGCGGTGTACAAGTCTGAGCTTAAGTAAGGTTACGCTAGCTGTGAGCTGAGACCAGCTGACATATCCAGGATGTAATAGAGCTTAATATAAAATAATAGAAGGGAAAAAAGTCTTGATGTGTACTGCTGACACATGTTTTTGGTCACAGGATATTTATTTGCCATTGATATAAGAAGCCTGTGTAAATGCAACATTAAGTTTAGGACTGATAAAAATAGGAGAAAGAAAATAAACACTCCAAAATCTCATGTGGGAATTGTTCCATCTAAGTCATCTATCATGTAAAATAGCAGTAACAATGTATGACTTTGCTGGGAGAGGAAAAGGCTTAACCTGTTTCTATGGAATTTCGGTTTAAAAAAAAAAGTAGTCCAATACAAGTTAAAAAAAATTCATTTCATCATAACATTCCTTGTTGGTTTTATTTGTACTAATTGTCTTAGTGCATCTCTTACACATTCTCTGCTTTTCTGATTTAGGCACCAATATTATATGGGATGGCTCAGTATTAATGATGGTAGCCTAAGCCCAGAGGATATTTGAATGCAAATCCCTGTTCTGCTACATGTTTTCTGTGCAAGTCCCCGCGGACTCAAATTTCCAAAGGGATTAGCAATTGTGAATGTTCCCAGTTTGGAACAATCACCCAGAGACCCATTACGAGGATATGATTTTTGGAAAATGCTAAATACCGTTCTTCTCAAAATCAGATCTCTTTAAACTTCCCAGTTAAGCACCCAAATTTGAAACACTGCATATGTTAGAAATCCTGGGACTCTTGGCAGTAACATCTCTAGCAGTGCAGCAAAGCGCAGAGACAGCTGAGGCAGAAATAACCCGGTTAGCCCAAAAACTGTGTATTGCAAACCTGCTTAGCCCTGTGCCCAAGGTGATAATCTCTGCTGAGAGGCAGTGCAAGTAAGCTCGGATAGAACAATGTTTATATAGTTTTCCAGGCCTGAGACAGCACTCCCACATCTGCACACCAGCCTGCATAGAGTTAATCCGGTGATGTAGGCACTGCCGTCCATTGCATCATGCGAGCTTGACCTCTGTGTTTCCCTAGTCCTTTAGTGCACACGGTGTTTTTATACTAATGCATGTTTTAATGACGCTCAGGATAACATAATACTAAAGCCATAAATCCTATTATTACCCGATTTCTAAGAGGGCTCTGGTCCATACAGAATTGACAGTTAACAAGGGAAATAGTAGTATTATTCTTTAAAAGGTATGATGTTTAATAATTAAATATTTCTTTTTAAAAGGAGAAGAATACTGGAATGAGTAAGTTTCCAAATAGCTTCTAGGTAGAACTCAGTGGTCCATCTTTGCCAGCTTTTAAGATTTGGGGCCAAATTTTCAATAAAAGTCTCTTATGAAATGTGCAGCAGCACATATGTAGTCTTAAAAGAATAGGTATTAGATTAATTTTCACCATTATCGGTTGCACTGTTGTAACACACTACAACACAAGGAGAAAATTACAAAGGTGAAAAAAAGGATCTGTTCTATTTCGACCATGAGAATCAGCAAAAACTCTTTTGAATCAATAAGAATCTTTGTGATAGCTTTGGTCGTAAAGATCCAATTTTGAGAATAAAGCCTTTTTTGACTTGTACATAAATAAATGTAGAAGTTACTGTACAAATATCTCTAGAAATATATTTGTGATCATTAATATTTTCCTAAATGAAATCATTAGTTTGCCTTTAGTCCCACTGATCTGAATTAACTCAATGCTTGCTTTGTGCTGGGCACTTGCAAATTATTTTTTTCCAAGAAAATACTAACATAACTGTGTAAAAACAACGGTGCATCCTGAAGACCTGACTTGAGTATTCATCTGCCTTTGTGGTTGGTTTGGTTTTTTTTTTAATTTCTGTATCCCTTTCTGTACTCAAAAATGTTAAACCTGTGGCATCTATTAAAGAACTTTACTCTTTTGCTGCTAAACTGCTGTAATTAAATTGCTGTATCAGCAGTTCCACATTGAGCATCTCTCTCACTCTGAATGGTTGTGATTTGATTATCTCTTCCATGAACCCTTGCAATTCTGTGGATATGCTTTTGTATAATTAGATGAAGTGTGGTCTGAAAACCAACAATATTTCCTAGCCACTGGTTTTAGAAATCCTTGCTAGAAAGAACACTAGTGATAAAATGATTTTTTTTTATTTTTATGCAAATTACAAGTATTATAATCTACCATATACTTTAGCATCAGTTGTTCTTCAATTTGAGAAAATGCTGATTTAAAGCATAGTTTAATACAAATTATTCAGTGAAGCGTAATAGTAAAAAAAAAGAAAGAGAAACTTCCATCCTTAAAATTGTCATATTCATTTGGTCAAAGACAGTACAGTTTCATTTAAAAAAAAGGAAAAAAATTAAAAACTTTCAGCTAGGATAGTCTTTAAAAATATATATATATAAACCTTCTTACCACCAAAATCATACTAATAATAGTTTAAGAATGTATTTGTAAATACATACATGACATATAATATAGGGTCAAATTTTGGGCTTTCCTTACACATTTGTAATTTGACTTTTAGTAAAGACAATCAAGCTAGTTATAGTAGAATAACAAAAGATAATTAAAGCATAATTTATTCCGTACTCTAATTTTTCTGAGGCTAGTCACTAAAGTATTTCTACAAACTTAAATTGTGGAATATTGGCTGCATCCTGAGGCTTAAACTTTGCTGACTTATGCACAGAATACATACTGGCGGGGCAGCAGCATATAGCTTTCTTCCAAATGTCCAGTGAGCTTGTTTCAGCCATACGAATCAACACATTTTCTTCCCTGTTGTACATATGAAGGATCGGGTTATCAGTCGCTCCTGAATGTCTCTGTGATCCGTACTGCCCTGCGTCTCTTCCTTTGTGCTTTAAGCTGAGAGAAGCAGAGTCTCTCTTTAGTTTTTCATGTCCTATCGCACAGGGCACAGTGTCAACACTTGACATAATAAATACTAATGCAGTCAAGCCAACAACTAATTTCATTGGTAACTCATCCCAAAAGGCAACTAAAAAGCCTATTTCAAAACGTATGCCTTTGTGGATGTCAAATAGTGATAATTTCCAACTGACCCCTGCTGGATTTGAGCAAGTGAGTTGGAAGGGATTTAACCTAATTTTGATGCAGGTTTCTTGAGCCATTCATTCCCTCACACTCAACCCAGGTGAGATTTCTTTTTTTCTGGAAACAGACATTTCAATTTCATTCTTTCATCTCTAGTGGATAACGATGCCAAAAAGTAACATTAGGGATACGTTAGTACTTCAGGTTTTCTGACACTTATTAAAAACTCCATATGACTACACCGCTGCCTGTCGAGGTCGCTGAAGCAGAAACTCTGTGGCACACGGCCATTGGAAACTGTGGATTAGGCACTAATGAACTTGTGTGATCAGCCCCGTTACCTTTTAAGCTGCAGATGCTCCAAAGTTCTCTAACGGTCCAAAAAGAAGGGCGTGACAAAGGTGCATCTCTTCTAAAGTTTTTTCCAAATAATGGGCTGGAGGAGACATCAAATTTTGCAAGGAGACCGTGAGATCTCCAAAGACAGATTGTGCCAGGGCAGAAAATAGCAGCTATAAAAGCTTAGATCTGCTAGGGATAAGCATAGTCCAAGCCAGAGCAGCCCTCTCCCCATGGCACAGAGCAGGGAATTTGTAAGAATTAATAGTCAAAATAAGAGTGGCTGCAGATTTCTTCATCATCAACCTAAGTGAACTTTGCCAGGCTGTGATTTTTAAATAATGATGATGACATTGTCACTGTGGCCACCTGAATACAGAGTTCAGAAGTAGAACTGTTGCTTCTCGGTGACCGGAGCAGTTTGTACACCAGCTTGGGAGTTTTGCAGAGGGCTGTGCTATTTGTTTGAAAAGGGGCTGGAAAGTTCTTCCACAAAGTATCAAATGTTGCATCTCTTTTTGCAGTGTGAAATCTTGGGTCTGGGAGCTAGTGGGGAATGGAGACTGGGACTTGCTGAACTGGGAGAGAACTCTGATGTCAGCCTTAAGTTCATCCCTGCRTGCATTGCTTCACAGGCTGTCACCGCTCACTGTAAGAAAATCTGCTGCTTTTTGCCATACCACTCTTGTGCTGTGATGGATCACACTAAATCTTTGGTAACGATCACTGAATCTCATGGTTATCTGCACGACATCCTACAGGAGATGAGACTGGAGCTCTTTTATTCTCTTACTTTGAGATTTCAATCCACATTCTTCACTTCACAGGAGGGCCCTCCACCCACAGCAGTTCCTACAAGCGCTCGCTGTTCCTCCCCAGGGTCCAGGACTAGAACAAAAGCAAGTGCTCCCGATTCTAATCCTCAAGCCCAATAATTGGGACATTCCTTGTTGAACAGAAAGTAGACGTAATCCAAGGATGTAAACTGAGCTGCAGTCCCCGCCCTGSTCTGCTCCCAGCTTGATCCACTGCCCATCGAGCAAGAGAGTCATTCCTTTCTCCTCTTTCTTCAGCTCTTCTCTTTCATGCCCTGACTCGACTCATGCTCGCTTCAATGAATGTTAAATAAGCAAAACCCAAAAATGTCTGAAAAATTTAAGCAAGTGTGTTTTGGTAGCAAATAATAAAAGAAGAGTCTTTGGGCAAATTAGAAACGTTGATTCCTACTGTTGCATTATTAAGGAGAGTATTCAGTGTATACTGGGAGAATTTCATCTTATCCATATGCATATCTCTGTCGCTTTCTGTTTTCTTGATAAAAATACCAACCTGATTCAAGCGTTCTGCCTTGAGCAAACTACGCAAAAATATTAACATTTCATTAATAGAACATACCCTAATATGTAAATGATGATACATGACAAGCTCCTCTTTATAACAGTAATTGCTAAATGCAAGAGGGTCACAAAAGCTGAAATTTCAGTGAGCAACAGACTTGGGACACATGATTGTACTGTAAGCTACTACTTTTACTAACAACTTGAAAAGCAAAGAAAATCCAGTGACTTATGGTCTGAGCTGGCTAGACATTACTATGTGTTTCTGAGGTTAATGAGAGAGGAATTAAGCACATTCACACATGTGGTATCTCTGCGCTGTTTCTGTAAGAGTTGTTAATGTAGGACAGAAGTAATAAACCAATAAATTAAAGGTTCTTAATTATCATTAGAAAATATTGCTATCTTTAAATGCAGATGCAAACTGGGGGAAAAAAAGTAAAGAACTTTGTTTTTAAATTAGCATGAATTAAGAAAAAACACAACTCAGATTTCCTTTCTGTCTAATTTTAACTGGGGAAATGCTGAATATGCAGTGATTTTTTTTTTTTTTTTTTTTTACATTAATAATAATAGGAAATGGTAGATAGTGGCATCTCAGCACAATTCTAATTTAATGAGAAACAATAAAATAGTTTTCCAAAGGGGCCTATTTAGGTCCAAGAAAGGGGGATATTAAACTTTCAAGATTTATTTTACTTTCGTTAAGGTATGCTGATGTGCGTTTTCTATGGCTATATTCTATCTGCTGATTAGATCTTTTATAATTTCCTTAGTTGGAAGAGAGCTGATATTCTTCAGCCTGGATAATTTTGAAAAGGCATCAAGCAGGTCACTTTTTTTTAGTTGTGGTTGCGTTGATCTACATTGCAAAACATTTCCTTTGGCTTTGGGCAAGATGATGTCATGAAAGGAAGCCAATGCTGGACCCACTGGCACGAGTCTAAATCTTGTGGAATTTAGAAAAGGAGGAGAATCATAACCCAAGAAAACCCAGGGAAATATCATAGAAGTTTCTTCACACCTCTGCCAGAAAAATTCAAACACAAAGTGCAGCATACCTCGCAGAGGGTCAGATGAAAAGGGAAATGGAGCCACTGTGAGGTGGCTGAGTGTCTGCAGGGTACATCAGAGACATCACCTTCTACGAAGGAATCTTGCATGAGCTTGCCAAGACACAATTTGTCTTATATTCTAGTAAACTGGTAACATGTATTTTTATTTTCCCAGTCCACCCTCAAGGAAAATTTCTTTTAGAAGAAGCGCCTGCACTGCTTTACAGGAGCAACAGTTAGGCTTCTATTCTCCTTGTGGGGTTGGACCTCCTGATGTTTTTTTTATATATGTGTGTATATATATTTACCCATCTAACTGAATTACTTAAATTCTGCAACTTAAACGCAAAGTGAGAAATGTCCACCTGGAAAGCAGTCTTACCCATGGAAGTGCTTACCATGACACTTCTGAACTATGACTCTTACGAGGCACCATAGTGAGATATCAAAACTTTTCAGGGATAAGTTTTCTTTTTTGTTTTTCTTCTTTGCAATTAGAAAGTATGTTTCTGTTAACAGCAGATATTTTTCCATTAAGAAATTATTCAGTCATATACCTGGGTTGTTTTTTTATGTGAAATCCGATTTGATGGAGACATTGTAGCCAGCCCTGGACCAAGGAAAGTAGAAAGTCTGGATCTTATCAATAATTCAGTGAGAATGCATGTGCACCTGGAAGAGAATGGTGCTTGGGCATGAAAATAAGGAATTCAGATATCTATATTAAAGAATATTTACTGTATAGTTTAGGTCATACAAGCTTCAAGTCTTGCACAGTGACTGGGGGCTTTGCTTTTTTTCTGAGTGCACATAATAAGCATGAAGGAATCGGTTTCTAATCTTGGATGCACTCTGGGTTTCTTAGACATGCAGAAATAACAGTATACTTGGCTAAGCCATAGGTGTACAAATCTACGTCATGTAGCTAGTTAATTGAGGCATGACTGCATGGCTTCCTCATGGGTTTCTCTGATTTTAAGAATAGAAGATATAATAGTACTGTTGACTGAAGGCGTAGGTTAGTCTTCAATTAGTGAGGAAATCTGAGGAGAGTATTTTCTTCAGTGATTCAGTAGGTGATTATGGATTGTATCTTACATCCTTTGTAAGTCCCCTTTGTACATTTTTTTTAGGTTAAAAAGCTTTAAAACTTCCTTAGGAAGCATGTAGAAATTCCCTCAAAATATTGTACACATCACTATTATTACAATTATGTCAATATAGTCAAATATATAATTTTATATCTGAACATTATTACTATTATTTAGTATTTTAACACATAACCAGTACTGTGCTAGTTTCTGTAGCATTCTGTGTTTGTTTCCAGCCTTTTCCTTATCCCGGAAATCTGCAGTGTAACATTTTCTTGTCATGTGGTTAGATCCATATATTTAGAAGAAAATCCTATGACCCTGGAGATGGCAGGAGGCTCCGAGGTTTAAGACCCGTGTTCTAATACCAGGAATGGCACAGGCTTTGGGATTTCACTATTACTATGCACTTTTCACATGACAGCAATGCAAAGTGGGTTTTTTTTCAAGTAATATGTTTCTCTTATTTAGCTGAGATTTTCCTTTGTTAGAAATTCCTCTTATTTACCTATTTTACCTGATTTCTTTGCATAAATTTATTCTGTCCTCCCCATACTTAATAGTCTATCTCATTAGGGGGGAGAGCTTTAGTTCTAATAGTACGATCCCCAACATTACTCACTGCAGTGCTGTGGGAAGGGTTTCAGGGTGCGCTGCTCAGTGCTGTACGGTTGCTGCTCTCTAATTAGGTTTCAAAGTATGTATTTCCCATAAGTGCAGCAGACTAGGGGAGCAGTGTTTGGCCAGTTTTAGGTTAATAAATGAAATAATTTTTTCAGGAACAGCAATGATGATTTTCAGTCATTCCTTGCTGACTTTGTTTTCAGTGATTCTGTTTGACATCGATCCCTTGAGACACCTTTTGGGGTAAATTTCAGTAGACGTCCTTATGATCAAAAAATAACATATATTTGTATTTAAAGCACATAATTAACTATTGAAATTCATATTTAAAACATCATTTGCTAGTTTCCATTTTCTGTAATGCCTCTTTAGTTCACATCATCTTTTTTTGTTCCAAAGGTCTATGTTAAAAAACGCTCTTTCTTCCGAAGGACACTTGCTGTATAATCCTTTGTTAGGATAACAGGACCATCTGGTCCCATCCATCTCTCTACAATTTGATGCTGGGTTAATTGCACCCTGTCAGCATGCATGATTGACACTATGTTTTCTCTCTTCACTAAGAGTAGTCTATTAACAATGCAGTTTGTCTGAATTCTAGGAGGTCTTTTCACAGCTGCTTGTGTGGGACCATATACTCTTCCTAAGTTTTGCTATCRGCCACTACAATAAAAATATATAAAAAGTAAATTAATAATAGATATTCTCAAATTTGGTGGATAGGTGCAACCCAATGCATTCTTCTCTAAAATGGAATAAGCTGGTTTTGAATCAGTAAATTAGAGGGTCCATTATTTCTTTAGCAGAACAAGAATGGGCATCTCCCTTCATCCTSTTGTTAGTGTATTGTCACTGCAGCATGCCATGAATTAATGGGCACAATTCCTCTGACTTCAACAGAGTTATATTAATTTATCCTAGCCCTAATTTGACCTCATGTTGTAAAATACGTAATACACAATACTTCAGTTTCTCTGTAATATAACCAACTCTATAACAGTCTGGGCAACTGCTTAGTATACCATGTGCGATCTCGCTGTTCCCATTTTAGCAAATATCATGACAGCTAGGTATATCCCGATCAGATGTTTACTCCATTTTAACATTTGGATCTGTGTGTGTTTTGCTTTGTTTAATACAAAAGGATCCACATTCTTTCCATGCAGCTTCATGTGAGGTCTAACAATAAGGCCTAAGGTCTATCGCAGGAGCTTTTTGTTCTGCAGTAAGTGTTCTCCTGCTCTCATGGTACCTGATTTACAGCATGTCCACTGATGGACGACCAAGATTCACTGTTTGCCATTAAAAGAAATGGGCCAACCAATTCATAATTTTAAGGAAAGCCAGTTTCACAGCTCTATTAGTTTTACAATTCAGACTTCTGCAAGCTTCAATTTGTTATGTTTACGTCACTGGATTGAGAGAACTTCAGATTCCATAGTCCTGATCTTTCATTGCTTTGCACTTTCTGTTGCCAATACACCCATGCCATAAGGGTTTAACATTACAAGATAACATTTTGTATCCACTTACTACTTATTTTACATGTGTTGACATTAAGCTAAGGAAACTTGTGCGTCATTTTCCAAGGCATAGTTTCTATTCAGAAAATACACTTGTACTAGGACTGCACTGATTATAACTTCTGTAGGGATGCCACAAATAAAGTATATACAGGTAAAACAACGTGCAACAGTGAGCAAGATGTTAGAAAATTTAAAAGGGGTAGTTCTCTACTTGGTTGGGAATTTTACACTGGAATGGTTTCTGACTGGCGATGCCAGTTTCTCCAGACCGTCATTTTACTAAGAACGTAATGCTTTCAAGGTTTGTTGAGAAAGGTTGGTTTGGTTTTTTTCATGTCCAGTATCATCTGGTCAAAGTAAGATAGAGGCTAACTTCAGAACATCTGAAAGCTTATTAACAGCAGACGTACCCCTCCTCACATCCAGGATGAATCCTGTGAACACCCATCCATCAGATATGCTGGGGTGGGTGGGTATCTCTAACCATGGAGCTGGGGGGATGCTCTGTAGCCCTGTGGTTATACATCCAGCTGAAATGTGGGATACACTGGTTAAGTTCTTCCATTTGCACAAAACGATTCCAAAAGAAGTAACTGGATGATCTCATACATAATGTCTTTGTAAAACCACAACGTAGAGAATCTTGAACCATGGTATCCCACATCCCAGCAGGTGCCAAAACACTTAGCTAATATCTGATTTGGGGAAAGTGCTTTTTTTAACAGAAGAGTGGCAGGAGAAAAAGAGTTGGGTTTTATTCTGATTCAGAACAGAAGATTTTCTTACCAACTCTACTTCTGATAATTTTTAATTTGGGGTTTTTTGTGCTATAATTCTCATCTTCTATAACTTCAGCAAACTATGTATAGATCTCCAAATCCCAATTCTCTGGTACACGCTGTTGAAAAAAACTTCCTTATCTTCAGTGAATATTAGGCCTTTACATAACATATGTGCATATCGCTTACTTGCTCTAAATTTGGTCTCATATACTTACACTATGAAAATGTTAATCTGTCAACCATTTCATAAAAATTCTTTCTATTATTATTGGTGGTTATTATTTGTATTGTGAGAGAACAAGAGATAGGTCAACGTCACTTTGTACTAGATGTTATAGCTTTTAAAAAAAAAAAAAAAAAAAAAAATCCCCTTCTCCAAAGATCGTTCAGTCAGGAGCTCTAGTTTTGATTGTCACATCTTAACTGACAAGCCAAGCGCTGTTCCCAATTGTACTGTAACTGAGGCTGGAATGGGGCTCTTTGTTTTCCCCTTAGATGTTGGATAACTGGCACATCTCCATGTGTGAGGAGATGTGAAGACTCTGCGATATTATCAAACATCATTTCTAAAGGAAATGACAATTCTTTTTGTTACTTTCATTGGTACTTTTACATGGCAGTTGCTATAATTTAATGTAATTATATCTTTCACTGTTTTTTACTCTTCTATTATATATATATTCATGCTTCCTCTGATGATAGTTTTTGTTGCAGCTCCTGGTTTTCTTATAGAGAAATTAACTGATTCCCTTGCTGCACCTCAAGAGATATGATCCCCTAATATCCTTGCTGGATATTTTTCCATCTCGGGCTTCTCACTGATGAAGCAGTAAGATGCCCTAAACATTTCTATTCATACTAACTCTGTGCCCTACCATATTTTGCAATTGTCATGAGAATAGTAGTTCATTGAATTAATCTTGTTCCTAGTCATCAAATTATTATAACTGAGTTTCAGCAAATACAGTAGCTACTCAAAAAACACATTACTTTGTAGAGCTGGTTGAAATATTGTGCATATACAGCAAATGCGACAAAATTTGCCACTTCACTGGGTTTGCAAAAAGGGAGAAAAGGAGAAAGAAATCCCCCCCCCCTTTTTTTCTGCTGTAATATCACTAATTACCTCATTAGCAAAAGGCCATTCCATCAACAAAAATGTGCTTTTTGTACATTTTATGCAAGTGACCTTGAAAGTTATGTATGAAACAGAGGTTTTGTTGCACTTTTTTTTGGACCAAAAAAAGCAAATACCTGATGATGCAAAAGATAGCAGAGAAGAAATAATTCTAGCTTCAGACTTGAGGCAGCAGCACTGTGCTCTGGCCAGCAGCAATACTGGCTATGCCCCTGGACCTCGGTTAAATTTCTCTTGTCTCTGTGTCCTTGGGCAAGTCTGTTCAGGCTCCCATAACCCTGCTTTCTACTCCCATTTTCTGCCTAACATGTTAAGTTAAATTAGGAGATCTTAGGGGCACAAAATTGTCTTCTATTATCTTTTGTATCTTGCCGTGTAAAATTTATTTGAAGTGTCTTGTGGAGGTTATATAGGTATAATAATGTGTGAAGTAGCGTAATATTGCATAAGTCAATTAAAGTATGTTGATTCATACTAGCTGAAGAACTGTCCATCACCATGAATTTCTGTCTATAGGAAATATTCTCTTTCCTGATTTCTGCGGTATGATTATGGAATACAATGTCAGAAGCAGTGGCAGCCTACTGAGTAAAACACGGCTCATTGCAATGTAACATTCACAAAGTTCTCCCGATTCCACAGACATTTCCAGGTCCTTTGCCTTGTGTTTTGATGCAAGGTCATTTGCACTCATGTCCACCACTATACAGTTGTGAGGAACGTAGCTGTAAAAGATGTGATCATAATGTAATTCATACCTATCTGGCAGAAAATAAATGAATATTTCATTTTATTGTGCCACATATCGTAATACTAGATACTGTGAAAAGAAGCAGATGAGTTAAAGACAAAGACTGTGACTGTGCATGTTGCTGCAGTACAATTGAGAATACAGTTATCTGCCACTGTGGATACATCATGAATACCTGGTAGATTACAAAATTAATAATCTGCTAACTTAGTTCTCTTTGTTTTGTGCCTTGGCACCTTAAACTAGTTCCATTCTTGAAATCATAAGCCACGTCCTGACTGAATCCTAGTGATATACCTATATTACATAGTCAGAAGTTGATATATTTGATGCTGTCTACGGCAAACAACCACATATTGCGCTAGGCTACTCTGTTGTATTCTTCCCATTCCCATGTACAGAAAACACTCTTTCTAGGAGTTGCAGTTGGGATGATTTTTATTCAGATGAGACAGGTAAGGAAAATCCCTACATTTTTATGAACCAATATAGGCTTATTGGCTAAGAATCTGAAATAAAAGCTCAGAAATCAGTCTCCCCAGCCAGAAGAGAAAATACGAAATAGTCTTGGATAATTTACTATTAAGTCTAAAGTTACCCACTGAAATTTGCAGAGGGGTCTGTCTTAATTATACTATGTCCTGATCACCAGCACATTTAAGCTTCATAGAGGAGGGTATTTGTAGCCACATTCAAATTGATACTCTCAGGAAAGCTAATGACGATTAGCTAAAATTGCAAATTTAAATCTATCTTGTAAAATAATTTACCTTTCTGAAGTTTCCAATGCAGATAGAATCTAGGTGGTTTTTCTTTTTCTTATACTTTCATATGAAACTCACGGGATCAAACTTTGCTCTTGCGAAGTCTAGGCTTTCAGCTTAGACAGGGGTTTGTGCTTCCTACTGTTGCCTGGCTCACGAGCCAGCTTTTCTCAGGAGGTAAACTGAAGGGGACAAAGCATCTGAGGAAGGAATGACCAGCGTATGTTCAAGTTTGGTCTCTGCAGACCTGGGGCAGGTTGACCCAGTTGGCTTGTGAGTCTGAATTAAATCAGAGCTAACAAAACCAGAGGAGAGGTAGCCAGTTACTAGCGGGGAAATTCAGAATAGTTCTGTCAGTGCTAATGAAGATACTCTGAGCACGCAGCAGTGGAAAGCCCAGCATTCAATTTGTTGTTGCTTCTGCATATGAAGGTTTAAAAAGCAATCAAGTAGCAGGGATTCTTACTGGCTTGTCTCCCCTCCCTAAACAAGTACGAGGTGCCCCTACCTTGCTTCCTTTCCTACACAAAGCCAAAACGTGCTTTTATTCATGGAAATCAAATGAAGCAATATAGCGGTGAGGAAAACAGTATAGGTAGTAAAACCTAGCTTATGGGATCGTGCATTAAAAATTTCGATGTAAGAGCATTTAGCAATAGATGCAGCTTATAAGAACATCTTTTTTTTTTTTTTTTTTTTTTTTTCCACTAAGTCCAGAGACTGTGAGGTTTCACTTTTCAAGACACAGTCATTTTTACAGTGCACTTTCATACTGTCAGAGTTGCTGGGGAAGAAATTCAGTCAGCCATTAAAAGGTGGGAAAGCATCCTGCTGTTATGTATATGAGAGCAGGGCTTTGTCTTGTCACATGTCAGATACGCAGCAGTAGAGGGAGAGAAAATCGTATTGGTATATGATGGAGTTTGCAAGATGTCCTCCAAACCTTAATTATTGGAATGTGTCCTGGGATAAGTGATGCTGTCATTGAACCCTGATTAGTTCAGAGGCAGGGTGGATGCAAGAGGGAGGAAACATAATGTCAGACTGGTTAATTAGCAAGCAAGTAAGAGCAACCCAAATTGTACAATCTGATGAGCAATTTGTCACCCACTCATTTTAAATGAGAAATGTGGTATCACTTTGCATTTCCTTAGTATTTTCCATTTTTGGATCTCTTTATACGTGAACTAACTTTGTGAGTCCTCTGTGGGGTAAGCAAGTGTTAGCGTGCTTCCCACTGTGTGAGAGAAACTCAGGGCTGAGAAGAGTAAGTGACTTGTCCGGAGGTTACACATCAAGATCGCTGGCGAAAAACCTACGAGTCTGAACTGGCAGCCACATGCTCTAACCTGGTTTAGAAATAAGAAAATATGGTGCAGAAATATTAGAGAGATGGAGAAGAATGTAAAATTCAAGGTCAGAATATTTTGTCTATTGATTATACTGTCCTCAGCACATTCAAGGTTTCAGTTCATTTAGCATTCCTAGTGGGCATACAAAGTTTTAGGACGTGAGCTTGGGGTAAATATATTTTGTGCTGGTGATACAAAAGCTACTGAAAGCTGATTTAAACTAGGAAGTGGGAGTTTCTATCTACGCAGAGATATTCTTCAGTGACATGGTGCTGCCAAATGGCTTCTCTACCACCCCTTGTCTCAGCATCAGGAGTCTGCATGGGGGAAACCAGCACTAATGCACCGCTGCACTGMGCAGTCAGTAGGGTCAAGAACAACCACGGAGAACTGAGAGTAATTTTATTACCGTAGGGACTAGGCTTGGTCAAAATCAGAGAAATGCTAAGCGTTCTTCCTTCCACCTTTAAATTCCTGGGCTGCAACTCAGACACTGCTTAGGACTGTTTGTGAATGTTGAACTTCTAATATACTTGTGAGCCATTCTTCCTGACATTAATTATTTGAACAATTCTTGGTACTAGTTATTTGAACATTTCACGAAAGCAAACCTAGCTCTCAGCAGACTGCTATTCCTTTGTAAACTCTCAGTAAACATTACCCTTTAAAATGGAGAAGGGTAATCATCCAAACATGTAACTTGGAAGGTGTTCAGCCAAAAAAAGCAGCAAAATCATTTCCTATTGTTCTTTCACAACGGGAAGATTTTTTTAGCTTTGAAAAGTACAGAGTACTTTAGCATTTCCTGGATTGCTTTTGAAGACTTGCAGCTTCTGAAGGAGTCCTTGAGTGATCTTACGAATGAGCAGTGCTTTAAAGCATCATATCAAGATTTTATAATAGTGTCTTCAAGATGTCTATTACATTTAAAGTCTGAAGAAGGGCTTGTCTTTCTGAAAGTTTGCCTGTCTTTTTCCAGTCTAATCAGTTGATCTAATAAAAGGTATTACCTCCACCTACAAACTGCATATTTCTCATACCTTTGGAGCATCACAACCACCATGTTATTACTATTACTACCATAATAGGTGCATATGGGCATGAATAACTGTTTCCAGAAAGTGATAAAAATGACCAGTTCAAGGATTTCTCTCTTTAAAGAAGAGGAGAAAAAAAAAAGGCTTTTAATTCTAAAACAATATATGTCTTAAGGGTAAAGGTTTCCCATAATAAGTCCCCTGCTGTTATTATAGGATTCAAGAATTGTGAACTGCCCTGAACTCTCCTGCTTTGTCCTTGTGGTAGCTAACAGTTTGCTGCTCTCTGTCATTTCTTGATGCTTGTTATTGATAAGTATTTTGCAGCCCGGAGTTTATAGCAGGTGTGGAGCAGATGCTTTGTGGGTCTTCTGGATTAAAGATCTATCATGGATGCCTGTGGTCTTGATCCTTCAGTAGTCTCTTCCTTTCTGTATCAGTATAACTCAGGATGTGATAGTGACATCTGGGCAGGGAAGGAAATTTCGGAAGACCCTCTTTGTATTTATAGAGCTTTAGAGACTTACATATTCAGAGCCCCTGCGTGAACTCAGCTGAACCCAATAAACAACATTCAGAGTTGTAGGGATCTTGGCAAATAGGTTGCTGTGACATTCCCTGGATGTGTTCCAGTGGGGACAATAGCTCCCCACTACTGCTTGTTCTCCAGCATAGTAATGAAATGCAGAGTATCTTGTGAGTGATTTATAACAGTCATAGGGTAAATTTTGTTTTTCTTTCAATAATTTTAACCTGATGCCGTATACAAAATGATTACATGTCTAATATGATGCCAGGCCAAGTTCTGCACACACATGGAATGTAAACCTACAGAAGTAATCTGGAATATGAGAGATGGTAATTCAAAAATGATATATATGACAAGATGAGTTTCTTTCTCTAAATCATCCTAAGTTTCTTTGTTTTATCCTAAATCCTTCAACAGACTTTGCCTCCGATGCCAGGTTAATTTGATACTGGAACAAATAACATTTATTTTGTAAAATTTTGGGTTAGATTTCAGATACTGAAAGCAAGATGTTACAAGTAAAATCAAGGTGAACTCAACCATCGCTTAGATGGTTGAAAGATAAGTCATAACTATTAGGATCTCAACTAGTAAAACTGAGTTTTGAGGGGTTTTAATGTTGCTCTCCATTCTAAATTTAAACTTAGGCTGGGTACATACACCTCTAGGTTGTCTGTCCCCAGACAGCCCCACGGGAGCTCTCCCTCGCTCGGTCCGTGATGTTAACAGAGGCTGTGGAAGTCTGGCAGGTGGTTAAACGTGTCCCACCTCGGATTCGAGTCCTGCAGCAATTCTACTATGTTGAACGTGGGCTATTTAGCATGCCATCCAATTGGCTTTATTTTTAAAGAGATAAAATATGGCATGGTCAGATTTAACCCGATACAGTGCTGCACAATTGTTTCTAATTGTTTTAAGTTATTTCAAGTCAGTTACTTATTATCATTTTGGCTAACAAATATTGACACATCAGTATTCCACCCATGGCTGAACTGACATGAGCATATAAATACGATGCTAAGCAAGCTGGCAAGTACCTTTTGTTCACAGCTACTCAAATTGAAGACAGGTACTTTGGTGTGTCTTCAACCAGAAACAAACTGTGAAAATTCATTTCCCAGTGCTATTTGGGTATTTTTGTAACTCACTATGATCACACTGCATATGCAGATACAAGTTAAAAATAAGCTTTTCAACTCTTGCTTGTTTACACAATATTAGAAGCTCTTTATAAAAGTGGATGTTAATTAATGCTGTATTTTAATGGCATTCCTATGAATTTGTAAGTACATTCTGGAGAGACTTTCAAATATAATTTACTTTCAAAACAATTGAAATTATCATGATCAAAATAATTCAAATATCATTTTTTGATTTCTACTACCTTTACTACGAAATTTGTTATGCTTAGATGTCTTGCACATACAGAAAAGAAAAAAAATTAAAGAATTTTTTTCTTAAATTTTTTCAAAAGTGATTTTTAAATAGCCTTTCCCTCTTCATTTCAATCTACTCATTTTCAAAGAGAGCTAGGTATGCATTAAGTTTTCAAAGAGGTTAGCCATACATTTGTTCTCATGAAAAAGGTAGTTATATATTTAATTTTCTATTTAAGATATCTTGCATGTACCTAGCTCTCAGTCAACTAAACTCATGCAGTCACAGGAATTGTACAAACATGTTAAGCACAGCAGCACGTACRAAGATGTTCTCGACAGAGATGCGTTTTGGTAACTCTACCCTAAAATATTTAGGAGATTTAAATGTTTTCAGAGAAATTCCTTGAAGTTGTGGAAATTATTTGTTATGCAAACTATGGTGTGAACTTTCCTGATTTAGCATGTTATTTTGTAGGATTGAGTGGCGAGCTCTCCAGTGTGAAGTGTTAAATTATGATCTGCAGAATAACGGGACCATACGCTGCTCAGAATAGTGAACGTGTAGGGCTACACCATATGCCGTGTCTAAGGGAAGGGTGGAGGTGTGGCTTTATGCTCTCTTAAACCCAGCTTTAGGACAATCGCCGAATTCCCCCAAAAGCTGAATGCCTTTTGCCGATGTCTTCGTGCTCTCAGTTCCACTGCAAACCAAGAGCAGGTGTAACGGGGTAATTTGCTCAGGCTTTTGGAGAAAGTCCTGTAGTTGCTCAGGGGAGTGAGTCAGTTAAATTGTTTCTTGCTGACAATAGAAACAATTTGGTTAGAATAAATAATGACCTTAAACTCACCTGAGTTTGTCATTTGTGTTAACTACATTTTTGTATTTTTCTATACTCATGATTTCTGGATTAGGCTGAAGCCAAAAATGCCAAAATATTTCAAATTTATCTGTATTTGTGGTCATCTTCTTGCCAGAGCACATTAGAAATGTTAGCAATAATGTCTTTTCTCACAAGAATTTTGTCTCTTACACAAGGAAAATGTTCAGATAAGCAGCCGTGCTCTTGGGACCGCATCTGAACAGGCTGTACAACCAGACATAAGCTGTGATCTAAACAATTGCTTAAATATGTAAAGTTTAGATCTTGAGCTGAGCTTACAGTTTCCATCTCTACTAGCAACAACAGACTGGAACCAAAATCCTTTACCCAAATGTCTTTGAACTTCTGGAAGGTTACAGGCAGATGAGATTACAGGCTTCTTGGCTTGGACCCACCTCTCTCTTTTTGTATTATTTTTAGGGGCCATTTTCAATGTGTTCAGTCAATACCAAAGAGAGAATCCCACTGCGTAACAAGTTCTGATAATTCTCTCTAGCTTTAAAGGACATATGCCCAATGTTTATTTGGCTTAGGGAAAAGGAGTATCTAAACTGTGCATCAAGGGCAGGGAATAGCAAACATTTTTGCTTTCACATCTATCTGAAACACAAAGAGAGTATCTTGTCCYGACAAGTAAATTATTAAACTTTCTTTTTAAAGAAAGCATAGGAAATGCTTCCTTTATCATCTATCTATTAATTAGAAAAGCAGGTATGGCTTTCAACTCTCCCTTTGACTCCTTAAGTGGAACAAAAGTCTCGTAACGAAACTTTTGATCCAGTCCGTGTAGTTGTCAAAACACAAGGAGGGGAAGGGGACGTCTCAGATGAAGTAAATACAAGGGGTGAAGCAGCATAGTCGAAAGTTGTTATGAAATGGTATGCTCCATGCAAAAATGATTGCAAATGCAGAGACAATAAAACCTGAAACATGTTAAAATCCAGCACAGTTACACATCTGAGTTTCCATTTATTATGGTTCACTATTTTAAAATGGATCCTGAGTCATAAACATGGCTGCCAGGAGGTCCACCTGGGTCCCATGAAAAAGATAATAAATACCCCTCCCCCGACTTTCTTTTGCCATATTACAGATATTGCAGTGATTGCTTTGGGGCTTTCAACCAGGGCCCTAGGAACCGTGTCCCCTGTGCTTTCTTCTCTCCATAAGTCGTGGTTATAAAACATTTTCATCTGTGCTCTGTATCAGAAAGCATCTGCATTTTATTATATTTCATCTTTGTTCCAAGAAAGGAATACGTTTTGGAACTTCCGAGCACCATCATATAATTTTCATTAATAAAAGGAGGAGGGAAGTACCATCATCCAGCACTTGAAATGACCTTAAAAGGGGACCCATGCGAAACTGCGCAGAAACAAAAGATCTGGACTAGCAGGGCTCAGGTTATCTGTGGTGGAAGTTCCTTGACGTTACACCAATAATGAAAAATCAGTGCCAACGTTTTGATATTAAAAAATGAAGAAAAAAAAAAAAGAAAAATGATACTGATTACTCATAGAACGTAAAATACTGATATCCTGTAGTAGCCATATATCAGCTCAGCTTAAATATGTTCAGCAGTATAACTAAAACAAGCCATGGCTGTCTGTTTTTTAAAACCTTGCAGGAGAAAGCAAAGCCTTTACAGCATTTCTTATTATCATTTATTTCTAGAATAATCTGTGCTAGAAGTTTCCACTGTCAGCAAAGAGAAGGCTGAACCAGCCTTCTTTTTTTTTTTTTTTTTTTTGGCAGAAAGAAGCTGTAATGGTGCAGCCACAAAACCAAGGAATTCCCTGGCCTTTCACGGATGTTGGCCAGGCGTTAACACCACCTTGCTCTCTCCTCATCTCATCCTTCCATTTGTTTTTTTAGTAGTATAAAGTATATCAACATGTGCTGGCAAGTACCCGGTGGCCTGTATGGAGTAGGTGTTCTCTCGAGTTACACAGCTCGATGTCGTTGGAAAGGCTGTTTGCGATGCAGAAGAGTGAGCTCAGCCCAACTAGCCCCTCCGTATCCTGTTTTCCGGTGACATTTATTTTCTCCATGAATTTAGGAGATCATTTAATCTACCTCAGTTTCCCAACGTGTAAAATGAAAAAATATTATTGGTCTTCATGAGACCATAATGAGGGCAAAAAGGTCAATCAGAGCTCTAAGCTGAGAAGTGCTTTGCAAGTGCAAATTATTTTTCTGACATGGACTTTGCTGCGAAGTTATGTAGCTAATATTTTAGCTTTTTTTTTTTTTTTTTTCCCCCAGTTTTAAATTGTTATCTTGAAAATGCACAATAGCAAATTTTTACAAACTTTAGCCAATCAGGATCAGCCCTCCCAGATAATGTAAATACAATTAGTTGATTTAAAGCACATTTCATGTTATGCTTATCTGCTAAGTGTTTCGGTTATGGCGTTCATACAGAATGAGTCACTCATACATATTCCTCAAGGAAGAGCCAAAAGATGGAAGGAAAATACAGCCTGAGGAAAAAGTCTATAAAGATTTCTCGCTTTTCTAATCCCTTCTCTCTAATGTTTCTTTGTAAATTTGTCAGATGGGAATGAAATTGCCTCATAACTCTCCAGACGTGAAGAGCATCACTGCACAAAATTACGTACTTGTCAAAGCAAGGGGGAATTTATGTTGGTGTTCCTGAGATGTGATTTTATTCAGTCTATTTCCTTTGTGCACATCATAGCAACTAGAAAGACAAAAACAACTAGTTTATGTATATCTTCTTCCCCCCCCCCCCCTTTTTTTCACCTCTGGTGAATTTTTTAGCTTCTATTTTTCCCTTTTGTTTTCTTATCCCCTCCCTCCCTCCTTTTATCTACTGCTTATTGCTAGTGACAGTAAACTTCCATCCAACAACGCTGCAATGAGAGTAGCTATGATTCTACCAGCACCAGGCGGTTCAGACGAGTGCTACGGTAATTTCCCTATGGAGCACAGAGAAAGGTGTGGCTTGTCTCCTAGTTAGGAAAGATGTTGGTTTAGAAACCTGCAACATTTCTTACAGGCAATCAAATTATTATTTAAATTAATACTTCGCATTATATTTTAGTATTTTAATTTAAACTTTGTGCATTTTCACTCCAAAGCTTTGGCAGTTAACCATTATGGTTAAACTTACTGGAAACTTCTTCCAATAACACCTAAGTCCAGATTCTTTGTGCTATTTTGAATAATATAGTTCTCGGTCTTTGTGCAGTATTTCTTCCTTTAGTTTAAAGCTCTGTTATTAAATGAAGTCTAAAGCATKAGGTATATAAACTCCTTTGAATTTCAGCTACTCCTGGCCATGACCTTCTCAAGACATTTAAAAAATTTCATCTTTTTAATCCTCCTATTYGTGTTTCTCCAAAACACCTAAGATGGTTTTAAAACCAGTATTAATGAAAAGAAAAAAAAAAAAAAAAAAAGAAGCCAACAAAAATGAGATTTTCAAAGCATTATTCATGATGGATCTATTAACCTCTTCTAAGCAACCGGGATGACTCATCTCACCTAACAGGGCCTTTTAGGTACCCTCTAAAAGCACAGGATGAGAAGAGATACAGATCTATCTATATACTTCATCTTACCTGTCCTAAGTACAGTCCAGGGCTTCCCCACTCTTGCATGCGCCTATCTATTTCCATCAACTATCAAGGGGGGTCTAGATGACTAACTTAGCCTCGACACCTTTCAGGTGAGATGAATCTGGATGCAGGTGCCCAGCCAGCTTGGTTTATTTTATTCCATGTCACTCCCCTGGGCGTGTGTTAGGTCAGATGCGCCTCTAGCCATATTTTAGGAATAGTCAAGCTCTGGTCTCATCTTACTTAAATAACAAATATAGTTTGGCTCTTACAATCTGGCCATATATGAAGTTTTGTATAACTGAAGATGGGCCTAAGTTATAAAAATCAAATGCTGCTTCTTCTTCCCACCCCCACCCCGCTTTGGAAATCGGTGTTCACTTCCCTACATATATTTAAAACCATTCATATTCTGAGAGCGCTAAAAGCGTAAACTTCAGTTTGCTCGTACACCAGGACATGTCGTGTAAAAGATAAGTAAAAGAAATATTCTCAGAGTGATGAATGTGGTGATACAAGAGTAGGTGATATGCTGAGGATGTCATGATTCTGCAAGGCAATGTTAGAAAAAAATTATTTAACTGGATGTTAAGTTTTCTGGGAGATGAGCTGTGAGGTTATTCATTATCTAGCAAAACAGGCTCCTAATGTATGCTTCTAAGTGCTGTTACAGTATAAAAAAATCATAGGTACTAAAGCCCAACTTGGCTCTGTCCCTGCTAAAAAAGTATATGTAAAAATATATCTGAACTAGTTCTCAGACTGGTTTTAAGCTGCAAGAACCTCCTTATGGAGTCCATCACCCGTTCCTGTATAAAAAACACCTAGGAGGCTCTGGATAAGGCGAAGTCTGTGCAGATCCTCATAGTCAAACATCCTGTCTCTTTTTATATTACTAGGCTCTACAGCTTTTTGTATGACCTTCCTTCCAAATATTATCCTTATGCAGTCAAAACCAATCTTTCATTGCATACGATCTCCAAAAATAAACATGTTGTACTCTACAGGGTGATAAAAGGAAAGATAGTGTCTGCCCCCTTCGTTACCACCCCTAAGAAACACATTTAGGCTAGTASCAGCAGCGAAATAATTCACGGCTGAGAACAGTCAATCACGGACTGTATACCAGGACAGAGATGCTTTATGCTACCTGTTGGACCAAAAGATGAGTGTATTTCTTTTGCCTTCATCATGGTCTGGTCCTTTAAGTGTCTGTGTGTGAAACGGTCCTTGAAGTCAATGAGCCCTTAATGCTGTTGGTTAATATTAGATATCTATCAGCATTTTATCTTAGGAAGGGTGTAAAATACTGGCTTAGAACAATGAAGAAGAGTTCCTGGAGTCATCCCAATGGCTTCTTAAAGCAGTTTTCCCTGCAGTATATGGGGTATAAAATTTATCACGGTATTGATAGAGCTGGGAGGCTGGTCTTAGCAGCCTTGATCAGGGGCCTGGAGATCCCTGCAAAAAGCAGCAAAGTAAATGCCAAGCCACATATTGTAAAGTAACAAGAAGAATTTTTATTATTGCTTTTTTTCCCTTTTGTATTTTCCTTACTATTTTGATCAGATGTACATTGTTTATAACCCCTAGTTTACTGGCCCCAAATATCATTACAACGTCTGCACTATGATATATGTTTGGTTGTTACCCTTTTAATGGATAAAAAAAGATTTAAGTACTTCATTCTGTTGCATTTTGACAGCTGTTAGCCATCATTTTTCCATTCACCTGCATTTAGCAATCCCATAAAGGGAGGCAATCTTAGAACTAACAAGAGCTGGGCACTGCAAGGTGATAATTCTGTATCGCTTTGGCCTATAAATACCTGACAGGCTTTGCGCTGAGTCAGCAGTCTGTAACAAAGTGGCAGCCATGCCCTTTTATCTGTGTGAGTGTTTCACAGCAATTGGACTATCAGCCCCTGCAGTGAAAATCCATAGTATCGATCAGGCTATTTCTCCACTGTAATTCTTTTGTAGGAAATCCCTGATGACAAATTTTATCTGCACCACTTTTTGATCGCTGGTTTGATGTAAGCGATCTCCAAGGGCAGAGTTAAGCTCCTGGCCGTTCCACATTATCAAGCACTAGCTTTATTTACTGAAACTACAGTTGCGGTCACCACCGAAAATAAAAAAGTGAGAGAGAGAAAGGAGGAGGTGAAGGAGGCTGAAAATTAAGAGCAAAATAATATTTCAAAATGCAGGAGTGAGGGGAAAAAAACAGTTGCATCAGCTACTTGATTCTTAAGTGTAGGTTATAAAAGCATGTACTGCATTTATAAACACATAAATAGTAGAAATATGTTTTGATAAAAATATCTACATGCTATAGGGCTGTATCTCGAAAGTGGAGTGGTTTTGGACCTGATCCTGCAAGCTCTTGATCATGTGAATGATCCCACAGGTCCCCCTAGGACTGCCCTGCTGGGAAGGGACTACGCACATCAGTAAGCAGAAAGAATTTGACTTCATTCTATTTTCAAACTGATAAATATTCCTTCTGAGCTGCTTCACTTGTACTTATTGCAGTATGTCTCAGGCCACACAAGGGTTTGCTGTTGTGATAAGACTTCAGGTTTTTTCTGTAGTCTCGAGGGGTGCGGAGCTGGGGTCTGTTCAGACACACATTCAGAAGACCAGATGCTCATGAAAAGCTTATATGTACAAATCTCTGGTTTAAATGTATTCACGGTAGAAACTTGTATTAGTGATACCACCCTGTGGATTAGTTTAGGCTCTTTAGTCTACAAATTTAACTTGAAAATCCTACAAAAGGAAGTTCACGAATTTCCAGTCTACCTGAGCTGAGTAAGACTGAGAAGCATCAGATATTGCAGAACACAGAAATGCTGTTAATGTGAATTCAAAATTTATTCCACTTTTGATTTAAATGTAGGTTATTGTCTCAGCAGAGTTATTACATATTATCCCTTGGACATCCTAAGTTTCTAATTTTTCAGTTCCTGATGAATGAACCCTTTACTCCCGTGTCCTTAGGGAAGTTTCCTCACCAGCAGTTGTTGCCGTAGTAGATTGGTGTTACTTAGTATGACTTTGCAGAGATTTTTTTACCTAAGTAATGCAGCATGAAACAGTGAAATGGTGCCTTATGTTTTTATTTAAAGCCCTGAGTCATTGACATACCCCAAACATGGCACATACAGTACAGAATTACTTAGGAAAATAGTCTGCCTCCAGTTTGTTTTTTCACCCAAAATATGTTAAGCACAAAACTAAAAATAGCTTGCATAAAATGAGTTCTCCATCAAGAAAATATCTGTTTGTATAGCTGGACTCCAGCATACAACTATGTCACTCTGCTAAAATTCAGTTGCCTAGTAAACATATATCTTCGGATATATGTTTACTGAACAACATATATTGGATTAGGCATGGAGCCAGTCCAATTTTATGACTACACCTTTGAAAAATTATCTGATTAATACTGAGAGGAATAATTGTATGTGAAGGGAATAGTAAACATTACCCACTAGAAGGGATTTTCAGCAGATAATGTGAAATACTTTGTCCATTCGGAACCCTATTCCAAAGAAATCACTTTAATCATTTTCTTCAGCAATAACTCAGATTAGGTAAATTAATACCAATTAAGTATTGAGAGTAATTGGGATTACCTGGGAGAAACTATTTTGGCTTTACATATGGTTGAGCACGTTCAAAGTTTGAGTAAGTTTGAATCATGAAAGAAGAATCATAAAATCCAGAGAGAGACGGTAAGATTTTCAGGGGGAGTTGAAAGAATTTCAAAATCAATGAAATTCTTTATTTAAGTTTTACGGACTACATATCTCTATCCAAGATTTTTGTCATAATATAGTGAACAAAATTCAAAGCATGCGGTTTACCCCAAAGTCTGTTATTACTACTGAATTATCATAAATCCCAAACACATTGCACAACACTTTTTCTCTAAATTATCATAGTGTAATCATTCATCCTTTTCTATACCCATTAATGCAATTTTGCCCTGTGCTTGAAAGGTTGGCATATCTGTGACTGGACTGACCAATGTAAGATCTAATTCATTAATTACTGTTTTATGTTCCAACCTTGTTTTATAATAAGGCATTTGAAGTGCAGTTGCCTCCGGTACCAAAGAGAAGAGAAAGCCTCTTGGGTAGTGCCTAACCCACATTAGGGCCTTGCAGGCTAATGCCAACTTTGAGGTACCAATGACATATTTGAAAAAGAATGTGACACGGATTGTTTATAAATTATTTGGATTTATTTATTTTATGTTTTATCTTTAAATTTATTCCTGATGAAAAGTACTAAATTGACATCAATAGAGACTCCTTTTTTGTGTGTGTTTAGTATAGACAGGTGTTCACTCAATGCTACATTAAGACCACCAACCCATGTCACTTAAACTACTGAACAGCCATCAAGTAATAATGACTTCCAATTACTACTAACCTGAGGTAGAGTTGAACCAGTGACCTTGAAATACTCTGTATCCCATTAACAGTTCCCTAAGCCATCCAGTCCCCTGGTGTTTGATTGTTCTGAATACAACAAGAAAGCTTTCCTTCATTTTTCTTTATTTCATTTTTTGAAACTGCTTAAAATTAGGGGTGGATAGGTATCGAAATACTCAATTTGCAGTTTCTCTGTATCTCTAATACCACATCTAGAAGAACAGCTTTCATTTTCACTGAGAATACCTCCCGCTGAAATGAAATTCTCTTTTCTCAGTCCTTGATGCCTTGTCTGTCACTGACGTATTTTGCACACCTAGATCTCAAGAATCAGTAAAAGCTGCCACAATTCTGCCTTGCATTACATTACAGCATGGTCTCAGACTCTCATGATGAATATATCCTCTCTGTTATGGGAGCATGTTAAGAGCTGACCAGATAATAAGAAATGAGCTATTAGATGCTTATTTCTGTTTGTGGACTACCTCATTAGATTTTCTATATTGATTAGATAATATTTTTTTTCCATTTTTTTATCTATGCTCAGAAACGGGTACTCAAATATTTGATATTTTCACCAGGTCAAGTACCATGCTGGTCTGTTAGATACCAGCACCACAGCAAGTGCTTGCAGGGAGGGAGAGGGCAGTGGGCCACCATGGTCGGGGCTGCAGGCTCGCCTGTTGGGATGGCTTAGCCTCGGCTTGTATGTTCAAACAGGTGACCTGCTAATGGTAGAAGCAAGGGTGACAATATCTTTATACTTGCATATCAAAAAAATAAACACTTTTTGTAGCATCTACCCAGCTGTAAGGATTTGCCAGTTCATTTGCACTTTTACAATCTAAAATAGGTTCAGCTACAGCACTTTGGTGTACCTTTGTGACACCTTCTGTGAAGAAAAGGTGTCAGTTCATTATGGTTTGTAACCCACCACCTGCCTGTCTCATATCCGCACTAAGAGATCCAGTGATATTGCTGGAAAATTTCATCCCACTTTCTTCTCCAAATTTCTGGTGCTTTGGGGCAAATTCAGTGTTTACATTAACATTTAAGATAAATCTGGAAAGAGCACAGACATTAATGCAGATTACAGGCTAGAAATGCTAAGCAGTAACAGCTTCCTTTGATCTACTGAGATATGTCAGTTGTAAATATTTTTGCACTCCTGAAAATCAGCACTGTGTAGCCCTTGTCCAGATAAATGGGGAATTTAGCCATAAAAATCCTGGTAACTCCTGCTCTGTCAAGCACATACATCCTACAGTCCCTTCCCAAACCCCACGGTTTGGGTCTGATTCTGGGCCCTTTTTGACAGGGATGAGCCGACGGATACTCACCTCACAGCTACGCGTGATGGTGGTCTCTGGTAAGCAGGTCCCTCTGAGGGACTCGTTTCAGGAGATGTTTGCATCTCCTATTACCGTGTTCTCCTTTAGAAAATGCACCAGCAGCATGTGTCTTTTAAAACATAGGAGGAGGCAGGAAGAGCTCTGCCTTTTACACAATAACTCCTCCTTAGAATACTTGCCTGGCAAGCAGCAGACCTGAGCTGAGCAGCTTTGACATAGGGAATTGAAATGCACCAGGCCTCCCCCATAGAAGTATGTCCTTCCCCCTCAAACTTTAGATTATTTTGCATAGAATAAGGACAATTTCCAGTTTTCCTGATGAAGTTGTGCTACTGTGCAGAAAAAAACCCTTGAGATTTACAATGCCAGAAAGAGACCTACCGGGAGCTTCACAGCCAGGGTACACACCTTGGAAAAGGACCTTCTGAAGGTTTTGGGTCACTCCTCCAAGAACTGTGTTTTATCCAGTGGCTCTCTACTGTGAAATGTCGAACCATTCTTTGGTAATAATCATCAGGATAAAAAGGAAGGCACATGCTTTCTTTGTCCACAACCTTCCATCCCCATCTCCCCCCTTTTTAGTCAAGTGAAACTTAAGATGAAAATTGCCTTTTCTTTCTAAGTCAGTTACTGTATCTGGCCGTAACGGCACTTTCCAACAGGAGGGAATTRAACCTGGATCACCCACCTCCACCTGAGTGTTCCCACTCTGTAATCTGAGTGTGCATCGATGCTGTTATCCAGCTTTAAAAGGAAGAACTTAAGCCCTTCTCTCCTATACCGAAAGAGGTCAGGAGATAGTTTTGGACAGTGGATCCTGAGCAGGCAGAGAGCAGGAAAAGACAGGAATATTATTCTTAAGGGCAGGATTTAAGACTCACCCRTGTCCTTATTATTTCCTCATTGGCTAGACTTAGGCTTCTGCTCTTCCATCATGGTACTGGTTTTGGCCCCATGCTCAGGGGTCTTGTTCACCCCATATACTTTATAGTATGTTTAAGTGCCTAACCAATATATGATTTTACTAGAATAGTCTGAGTTTAGGCTTYAAAATTGAATCCTTTCTTTACAAGGACTTTAAGATCAGCAATGTAAAATACTAGGCTCAATACATGCGAAATTATTCACGCTGGAATTTACAGCTGAGACATGCTGCTCGCGTGCAGGTCTCTGATTTACCTCCAAAGAATGAAACAACTCTATTGCAAACAGCATTTGGAAAGTAAGATGTTTCCTTCCCTGCTCCAAACTTGTCATCTTGATGGTGTTCCTAGCTACACATAACCTTTGACTACAATTTTAATCTGTGACAGCAAGGTAGATCCAGTTTGGCCAGGTCTAAATAAATATATTCTCAAAGGTAGTCAACATTGAGTCGGGTTGTTTTACCTTGGCAGTTTGTACCAGAGAAAACTATTCCTTTAAGCACAAGGGTACTTACCTGGGGCAAAACAAAACTATAGTAAATGTATCTTCCAATGAAATTCCATTGATGAGTTAGTGAGGTTTTTCCCTTTAACACACTGATGATCTTAATTATAATTGTAAACTGTATGCCAGGTTTCATCAGACCTGTCTTCCACCATCAAACAAAAATAGTCTAATGTCAAATTACTGAAGTCTCCCAGCTGCCGGAAATTCCACTTCCCATCTCCAAGTGTTTTTCTTTACCGCAAAATAATAAGCAAGTCCCAGGTATTTGTATCAGTCCTGAAAGTGCTGTCTGTAAAAGCCATGTCATAACCTCAATCAATCACTCAACATTGGCCAACACTTTGGTAGATGATCCAGAAATACTACTTACTGGGATTATACTTCAGGAAATAACATATTGCTGGCTGACAGCAGCAGCAAAATACTTTATAAGGAGGTCAGATAAACCAGAGTTACCCAAGTAGTTTCTTTCTGTAGCTTCTGGGGCTGCATCTATTTACACACCCCTAAGTATATGCCACAAAGTGCCATGTGGAAGCTGGGTGGCAGGAAGAGCACTTAGAGCAATTAGTTTTCAGTATTCCTTATCTTTCCCAAAGGAGCACTGGACCTCACAGCAGAGCTATAARGACAGCAGAAAGGATGGCGTACCGTAGAGGGTGACAGAAGCAGGGTGCATCGATGCAGAACGGAAGCGGGGTGCTGCCGAGCACTGTAAATACAACAGCTTTGCGCAGAGGGTGCTGAGTCCTTTGTGTTGCCAAGCTAAAGTGCAGAAGTGGTCCTTGGTCAGTCTTCTGCCTCCCTGTGAGCCTACGGGCAGTCAGCAATGTTAGTAGATAGAGAGTACTCGAGAGCAGGAAATCTGCAGCTGCTTATTAGAATAACTTTTCTGGAACTATTTTCCCAGAAAATCTATTTTAGAGAGGACTTTAATGTGGATCTCTTMAGCCTGGGAATCCAATAACCTGCATGGTAATTATTAACCTAAATTAGCTACTACTAATTATTTTTCTAGAACTAAATTCCTAAATGTAGGTAAGTATTTATTAATTTCTTTCACTTGCTCATGAATATATATATTAAATTTTCTGGATATGAACATAGTTCACTAATTAATCAATCTGTTATGGAATAACAAAATGCCACTGACCATTTAGACCCATGGAGAATACAGGCTGTAGATCTTAAACCTGTCCTTTCTTAGACTGGATATTCAAAATTTATGGATCTGCCAGTCAAGATATAATAAAATGCAGAAACATGCTTGTAAAAAGAAATGTGATATTTACTGTTCAGCCATGTAATATCTTCTACTTATACATCTCCCCTGAGGATAACTTGATGTTATTGGAAGTGTAGTTTTCTTAGACATGCTACATTTTCCTCTTTTCAAGTTCTCTTCTTCCTTTTTGTCATTTTCTCTTTCTTTTTTTATTTCTTAGATCTCCTTTGGAAAGTGCCAGCCCTTGAAAGAGTAGTGTTTGAGACATAATAGGCTTATTTTAACTAATTTGCAATAGAAAGCTGAAGAGCAGTTTAGAATGAGTATGTTTAAGATCACTGAAGATTTAGACTTCGGTTATTTGTGCCAGAGCCAGTCTGAACAGACTTCATGGACGTCTACCACCATTAAATCAACATAAGTAAAGTCAGAATTGGTGCCTTTCAGTGGAGTTTTCCTGCTGATTTAAGCCGGTCTGTAGGGTACTGGCTCTGTTTCCTAGCAAACTTTGGGAATTACAGATCTATTGCTAACAGATAAGTGGCTTAAATGAGAGGTCAAGTAGCTGTATCCAAACTGGAATACAGTTCTGTATAAAATCCTCATAACTTGTCTCTGCTATTCTAGCGTACTGTACGTATAGGAGCCATGAGGTCTCTGGAGTTACATCTGTCTGCAAATGCTGCAATGCTGAAAGAATGCCAGCTTAAGGTCTTAGAGGAAGCCAACAGTGTGTGTTTTGTAATACTCAGTAAAACTGAATGTCATTTGATGATGCCTGTCGGTGAAAGAATAGAGAATACGCCCTGCTACGTGCTGTAACTTTAGGTCTCCTTGCTTTTATCACTTTACTTGCTTTTATGATGTGTGCGGTGAAAAAAAATCTCTTGTGAATGAAAGTCTAGCTTTCACTGCAAGGGTTATTAAATGTGGAGAAGCAGTACAGGCCCCTCTGCTGCACATAAAAGGTGTTGCCTATGTGGTCAGCCAGCTGGGGAATAGAAAGGGACTGCCTTCTCACCATGAAACTAGTCTCCATAACAATTTATATAATAGTTTGGGGAAATCCCTGTGATGGGCCAAGGAAGACGCAGTGGATCCACTCTGTCTTGAAGCTCTACTACTCAATGCAATAAATCTGGAGGAGATGTAACTGCTCCTCCAGCATCCACAAAGGCCTACACTGTATGCCAGATTTGTTTCATGAATTTCTCTCTTCTCGTTGCCTTAAGCACAATTACAAATACATTATGCAGTGTGAATTTTCAACCTTTTTTAGCATTCAGCGGTGCTATGAAACACCATCCTTTCCCTTTAGTGTACTGGGTTGAAATTAGTGCATTCCCCAAATATCCTGCTGCCTGTGCCATCCCACTGTGACCCAGAGAGGGGATGCTACAACCAAATGCTTCCCCTGATGGGATTTAGTCAATCACATCCACAATATCTTCCGACCTCAGCTTTCACAGAGGTCAGGAATCCAAGTCTGCCGCTGATCCCAGGTCACCACACAATGAGCTGCTGCCAGGCTCCGAGTGATAATAAGCCCTTGATTTTCAACTGGGGGAACACTGTGATGTACAAAACAAAACAAAGTCAGATCTATTTATCCATTGGAATGGGCATACGCTTCTCCCTCCTCCTAGAGGGGCTTTGGCTGCTCATTAGATTGCATGCTTTTATGTATATTTTTGGCAGAAAGGCATTGCACAACACCAGGCGTTGTGCTCCACTTTAATGCGGTGCAGAGCATGACATGGTGTATTGGCATCTCCTGCGTGAAACAGAATTTGACAGAAATTTAGAAAAAGTTGGGTTTTGGATTGAGAGGCAGTGATCAATTCTGACAGCGTCCTGCTCAGCTCAATATTATCTCTGAACTGCCTGGAACCAAATGCCAGTGTGCAGTGCATTTCTTCCCAAAGTTCAAGAGGGTAGATGTAAACACAGGCCGTAAAAGACCTGCATGTCTTGAGCTTGTAGGGGTCGTAATTCTTTCCAGCAAAGTTACCTTTCCTGTTTCTATGAATTACTCTTACATTCTTGTAAGAGATACGGTTTGAGGTATTTATGGTGCATTCAATTCTGCTATCATTGATTTACTGGACTAAACCTGCTCCAGGATATGATGTAAAGCCCCTAATTCCAAAAAACTCTTACATCTCAGCGAGAACAGCATTTTCTGCCCTGTTGCCCTCAAGCAGATGACCAACGGAGATAAACAGAGGGCACTCCACTCTCGGTTGCAATGTGCTTGGTGATGTGAAGGAATCAATCAGACAAAAGCAGATTATTAGAGTGTCTGAGAGAGATCAAACATTGCTGGCATCTTCACCCACACACGGTTGATTTACAGGCAAGCTGATAAAGTGCTGCAGCTCACTGTCAGAAGTACATGACAGCTCCTCTAGCTCTATGGATAAATTATTGCTGAAGCCCATGATAACATTTCTCCACCTAGCAACCAAACATAACAGGATGTGGCTTTTAGTACTCGGAGCCAGAATGATACAAAGAGAAAACACAGAAACTCTTCAAGCAGTGAGGTAGCGCACCAGGAAAGAAAGGCATGAATAGATTTTCACGCACGTGCACACACGTGCATCGTGTGTATATCTATATCGGCTCTGCCGGCATAAAATTGACTTTGTGTTAGAGCCGTGTATTTGAAAATACACGTGCTAAAATGCACATAATTGGTGCAGGCAATGACTGCAGTAGCAGGATGGCAGCGGTGGTAATCATGCAAGTGTGCACGCATGCAAACTGAAACTCAGGGCTATGGGAAGAGTCCTTGTATGGGGGTTTGTGACTGTACAGCTCGCCTATATACCCAAGGCTACACTCACGAGTGGCGAGGAACATATATGGAAAACGTTAGGTGTTTCCTTTTGCTTGGAAAAGTGCCAGCGATATGAAACCAGCAAATGAGCCAGACTTTAAATAACCCTATCTTGCTTTAAGAAAAGGCAAATCAAAATAATCCAATTATTTGGACCACAGTGCTAAAGAAAGGTGCAATTCAGATATTCTCTTTATTTTTATCTGGTGTCTTATAAAATAATAAGCAATATAATCTGCTAAATATTGCATCATGGCTATTAGACATTGGGACTGCTCTCAAAAATTAAGTTGAGTTAATTAGAGCATGTACTATGTGCCTATAAAAGACTAAATCAGGCTCTGTCTCAGGAGCCAGACGTGAGTGCTTTTCAAAAACTGAGAATGTGACCCTGACAACTTAAAATCTAAAGTATACTGAAAGTACTCACAGGTTAGAGGTTCTGCTGCCTCAGATGCCTTTAACAAATTTTCTTACTTTGAAATACACTTCCTTATTTAAAAATTATTTTTTCTCTTTGTTGCTCTATCGGAAGTCAACCCACAGAAGAGTAGGGAAATGAATATGGAAATAACTGTATGAAAGAAATTATGAAACCTGTTTATCTGCAGTGTTCTGCTAAATGAACAATCAGAAAATGTGATTTTTTTTCTCCCTGTGGCTTTTTCAGTTACAAGAATTTAGAAAAGGTGAGAGGTAAGTGAGAAATTCTGAGATGTAAAAAAGGTAAGCTGATGATATCCCTTAAGTAATTCTTCATATTATTTGTTAGTTTGTCATATTAAGGACTCGGTATTGTTTATATTAAGGACTCAGGACTGTTTATCTGCAAACTGAGATCTAAGACTAATTTGCATTTGTACATTTCATTTGTGTTTCTTTAGTCACTGCTGTGATTGAATGTAGTCCCAGCAAGCAAGCTCGCAAGTTGGCTTAATTAACCATTTCCACTTGTTAATACCTGCACAACTGCATTATCTGCATGCACCTTTATGAAAGTATGGACCTGACTAAAATGTTTTCCTTATTAATGAGCGTGTTCCTGGCTGGATTACTTGAAGTACATCTTACCTTTCTGCCTACTGGAGGTTAAGTGCAAGGGTGGAATCTGTGATTGTTCATCATATTTTAAAATCTCCATCTAATTTTACCATACACTATGCAGAGTTACGGACACATTACAGGTCGGTTTCTGTTGGACCTCATGGGGAGGATTTAACAGTGCAACTCTTGTAAAAGCCAACAGAAATTGCATGCCTTAATCCGTGCATGCTGCATTGAAGAATTACCCATAAATATTTCACCATTATGTTTTATTATTACAGTCAAATTTGTTTTATGTACTTATTATTTAAGGGATAATAGGGCAGGTGTCCCATTTTATGAGGCAATAATCTGGTTCATGTTGGCTCCATAGTTTATCCTTACCAGTGAGCTGCATTATCGCCAAGGGACATGGGGAGCTTGTCTTATTATAGTAATAATAATAATAATAATACCTTATATTTCTACAGCACCTTTCCTTTAGAATGATCCTAAAGCACTTTACAAATCCTGTTTGATTTTTGACAGCTGGGGTCATCTCAAGGATTATTTCAATAATGCCAGTTCTGGGGTCAAGATAGAAACCAGACTTTAGACCATCCAGATATCCTCTCTTGAATCTCTGAAAATGTTTGCTGTTTGTACATCTCTTACTCAGATAGCTGGGTGTACACGTGCGGTGGATGAGGTTCCAAATACTGATGGATATCCTTGGCCGTGGGACCATGGGTTCACATACTCTGGAAGTGGAATGCGATGCCCTTCAATTCAGATGTCTTGTAAATGTCTCTTCGTAAGGTACATCAGAAACAGCTCTCAGAGGAGGGATTGTGAGAGCTGGACTGCAGGCGTGCAGAGACAGACCTCACATTTACTGGGAGGTTTGCTTGAAACCAGATCAAAGGGGAGCRATTCCCACCCCTTCATTAGGTAATGCTCCTCTTCCAGATGATTTAGATTATGTATCCTCAGTATGGCCATGATGATAGTTAATGTTAGTGGCCTTTTGGTAGATGCAGGTGCTGCTGACAAAAGAAACCATTCTATTTTGTTCTGTGCAGCTTAGTTATGCACTAGTTTGGGTTTGCATTAGTATATTAGCTATATTCAAGTGTATATAGTGTGTTAGCTATATTCAAGCTTGGCCTAGGCTGCTGTTATTTTTCCTGAATACCAGTGACTGGGTATAAAATTGAAGTTGCCTTAGAGCTAGAAGTGTCGATRTGTGCCTATTCCCAGCTCCTGTTTATGAGCCTGTGCCACATGGAGTCTTGGTTAGTCTCTGAATAATGTTATCTAATGTATATGCCTTGCATGCCCAGCCCTTCAGCTAACATTGTGTGCCACAGTGAGAAAGTATCGCGTCACTCAGTATTTCAAGCCCTGCATGACTTCAGAGCTTGTGATTCCAGCGTTTCCTCTCAGTTACAGCCTGCCCTAGGGAAAAGAGTTGCCAAATTGAGATTAGGCTCACATTTTATTAAAAGTAAAAAGAGGATTTACCTACAAATATTGTGGGTTTTTTGCTTTTTCTGCTGCTTCTCTCTTTTACATTCTTTCTTCCTTTTGTTCTCTTTCTTCAGCTGTGAATCCAGAAAGGCAAAAAACTTGTATGTTTTGCTGTAATATGAGTATCTAATCATTTCCAGTAATAGAAGTGGTTTATTTCTACTTGAAAGTTGAAGCCATCTCTGATGAAGTTATATAGTCTTTGGTTAAATAGGATATATAAGGCTGAGTTTGCTCTCTGAACGTCCCACAGTCACAAGGGCGTTAGCTACTCAGAGGTGGTGTTACTCACTCCTCCCTTATCCTAAATCCCAGAGTGACCTAAAAAACTTTCCCAACTAATGCCTCACTGAAATTGCCAGATTTCCACCTTAAGTTAGAATTTTACAATTTGAATTTTCCCCACGGGGGAAAAAAAAAAAAAAATTAAAAAAAATTTCCAGAGTTTTGCTTATTTGCATCTTGCATGATTCAGCATTCTCAGAATATACTCTTTTATTTAGTGTTGGAGGAAAAAAGGATCAGTTTCTGCCAACTTCATAGAGAATTAGTTGACTGACCAGATTTTTAAAATATTAGTGCATAACTGTGCCAGCAGTTGCTTAAAAGGATTTTTATTAGCCCCTACCTGTGTTTTTGAGTACCTAAACACCTCAAAATGTTTCATTTCATTATACTCCAGCATTGTGGCTAAGGGATAATGCTTTCATTAGATCTATCATCCATTCACAAAATATAGCTCTCTGCGACATTTACATCAGTAAAACAAATCATACTGTGCCTCAACTTTCCCCCATTAGTAACTGAATGGATGTCTTGCCTCACCCAGGCAACAGGATGTGTCAAAAGTTCATTGGATTTACGGATAACAAATCACTAGCTATCTTTCAAGCATTGTGCAAATTATCAAACATTATTTTATGTCACCGAGTGAGCTGACTAGGCCATGATTCAGGCATGTGCTGAAGCACCTTGTTGACTTCAGCATCTAAATATCTAAAATGAGTAATTTAGAATGAGAAAGAGAGACATGCTTTCCATCTTCCCTGGACCAATGTGTCGGAGATTAGTTCCTAATCTCATACCTCAAGAAGTATCAAAGTTTATCCAGGAGTTCAGCAGTTCAGCACCTAATATTTTGAGTATCTGGATCTACCTTTCCTCTTTTCATTTGGGGTTTTTTTTTTTTTTCCTTGCTTATTACAAAATTTCAGGTTTTCATAACTTCAAGAAAGTTGATATTGCAAGAAAAAAAATTGCATATATCTCATTATATTAAAATGTTAACATTTCTAATATTTCCTAACGACACCACTATAAACTAAACATTGGAATGAAAAGATCTATGACAAAAGTGGAGCCTAGAGACATTTAATGTGAATGTGTTTCTGGGGTAGCTCAGGATTTGTTTTTGGAATGTACAGAAGATTATAGAAAATTGGTTCAATTACGCCCTCAATTACAATGTGTAAAGTCATTGTACCCTGCAACTGATGGCAGAATTGGGACCAAACAGCGTATATTGAGAAATATGATGTAGCTTTTATGTTGATTTCATATTTTCTGCTCTTGTGTCATGTTCTGTGCTACTGTCTGTTATTTATGCAAGACAGTTATCCTTTGTTATCCAATTGTTATTTTTTTAAATAATAACCCAGATAGAACCTGGAGGGCATGTCTCATGAACACTCCCATTACAATGCCTTATTGACTGGTCAAGGTCCCATTCCTAAAGGAAACAATGGTGTGTTTTTCATGCCACGTCCAAGTCCAGGTGTTCAAACTCTGTTGGAACCACTATTGCACACAAATAGGAGAATTACTAAAGCAACTGAGCTGTCTCCTCAGAAAACAGCCACAATGCACAGAGAACAGCCACAATGCAGGCAGTGATGTACAAGTATTTCTTGCACAACCCTGCCCTCATTGATGATATCCTTTATTCTCCTCATCTGGAGCAGTCACCTCCGAGCGAGCCAGGCTCTTCAGTCTCCAGAAGCCATTCCAATCCAGCTGCCAGTGAAGGTGCCAGTAATTGTTTTGCTGGTTTTGTAGGATGGTTTTCTGCTTTGTCAGACACCTCTGAGCAACCGTTATTAATAGTAATGAAAATTTCAGCTGTGTTAGGAGACTAGGTACGATGAAGGCTGATAGGCACTTGATAAACACTGAGTTTTTTGTTACTGCTTATATCACGGGACTCCGAGCGCTCCCAGGAATTAGGAGGTTTTTCTAATTCAATACCTATGGCCAGAGCCAACCAATCCCCCAACAAACAAAGCATGCTAGAACATGTACAAAATATGAAACAAATACTGTGGTTCATATTCGTAAAGAACATTGTGAACATAAATCATGACTTACAAAGCCAAAGGAAGATGTCAGAACAGTTAACAAATGTTGCTTGTCTACTCTGTTGATTGTCTCTAAGAATACATGGATCCGTGGTTTTCAGTTAGGCTTGCATGATTTAGCTGATCATATTTAACAAAATCTGCCAAGATCATCTTGTACCCCATAAATGAGCTCCCAAAATGTATAGCATATAATTGCCTCCTGGTTTTTTTTTAAATGAAAGCCTTTAGCAGCCGGGAGATTCTACAGTTCTCTGAGTATTCAGACAATTGAAACATGATAAAAAAGAATCCTTTTCTGTGGCATGAGGGTTTTTTTGAGGCTGTGGATATTAGAACTTAGATGTGTGATGCTTGTGTGATCAGCAATACAATTCTATATTCATGAGAAAGTAAAATATGAACTATAGTGTAAAGTAGCTGTTGCATTCGTGCTTTATCTTGAAACAGTAATTGAATAGCTGCTAAGTGCTGAATCCTGAAGGGGAAAAAAAAAACCTATATGGTTCTTTGGCATTCTTTTATGCTACGAGGGTTCATCCATCCATCCTAATTTATGAAATGCCTTTATATTTTGGCCTTCCAAAATTCAACCAAATATGTTTCAGATGCAATGTCTTTATTATCTTGTGCTTTATCAGAGGAGTGGAAGAGGGCACTGAATTTCCATGAATTCTCATTGTTGTTATCTCTCTGAATATGCAGCCCAGACAAAGAACCCTTTGAATGTAAAGTAAGAGAAGTGCTAACACTCAGCTATAGCTTGATGCTGAACTCTTACAAGCATGAAAATCATTCTCACATTTCAGTGCATGCAGCGTCTCTGGCTGCTAATATACAATAAAAGAAGGCACGGTGAAGCCCTAGCACCATGGAAAGTTTCTAGTAGTCTGTTGAAGGTGCCATTCATCACATTATTGAGCRCATCTGTGATCTGATCGGCTTCCTCAGCTCCCATGAAAATGGAAAATAAGGGCTGCATAGGTTCAATACCTTTTAGGTCACCAGCAACTTGCAAAACCGGTGTCTCCGAAAGGTGCCTGACCTGTAATGGAGGGGACACTCTGCTTGGGCTAATTTGTTCATGATAAATTTATTGGTTATGTTGTTCTTGGTACTTGAGCTACTTCAGCACCAGCTCAGATGTCACTCCGCTATACTGCTCTAATGGATGTAGACGAAACTAAAACGTGGTGCTTTTCCACCAGGACCTCTATCCCAACACGCTTTTGTTGCCTGCAGTATTTCACAGGAAATGTAAACAGCCTGCCTCCGCTTGGAGTTCAGCAATAGCCAAGTTCCTGGCAAAAATATTGACAGAAAACAAAAGCTCCCTGTAGTTACAGAGGATCTCATAGAGCTTAGGTTAGATCTATGGCCTTCCAAACCGCTGAAGGCTGAGAGAATTGTGGAATTTGGCTCAGCTGGGCTGCCTCCTTCCTGCACCAAAATTTCAACACAAACATAAAATGAAAATTTCTTTCTTCAAACATACTTAATTGCTTTCAAGTTTTGGCACTTCTGTTACTATTGGATTTCCAGTGCGTCCCATGGTAATGATTAGAACTAAGCAAATACCTCAAAATATTTTCCATGAAAACTCCCTTGAATAAAACATTGAACAGCCTTCAGCTGTGTTCACACCCCTTTCATATTTGCTTTCTCTGAATATTCCAGTGACTGATTTATGGGCAGAAATGTTAACTGAAACAGCAATTTTTAAGGGAATATTGCATAACATTTATGGAAAGCAGATTTTATATATGGATATAGTAACAAAATGCAGTCTAATTGGAGCAAAAATAATACCAGGTGATTTGAGTCCACTCAGTGTAAGTAACCCATCTCAGCGTCAAAAATAGCAAACACCACTAAGTCTCTGTCCACCATAAAGACCAAAAATTAGGACCAGATACAGACAAAACTTAGGAGGTACTTAAGGAGTTTTGAAAAAGTGCCTGAGCAGTGTACGTGTCCAGCTCCTGTTGACAAAATACCTTCATAAATCTGGCCATAACTCAACATAAATGTTGGATATTAAATACATTTGAAAAATGTGAAGGTAATTCAAAGTTAATTGTGAACAGAAGAAGAGACTGAGCTCATTGACTTAGTTGTTTACTATGAATAAGTTGATTGGCCTTACTAATAATACAGGATTCTTGGCTGCTTCTTGAAGACTTCATTGTCAAAGAGCAAATATTTGCATATTGCTCTTCAACATCATTAATTTTGTTTTGGAAGGTGAGTCATTAAGACCTACATTTTTAAAAGTGTACAAATATTGCATGTCTAATTTGCATCAGTGTCTAATATGTGCATAAATCAGGTGAGATCACACATCAGGTGAGATCACCAATCATGGCATCCTTGGATGTGCAAGGATGCATATAGGCACCTCATGTCATCAATTGCATTAAAAAAAAAAAGCTGAACACAGTTTTAAAATATGGTCTTAAAACTCTCAATTTTTGTATATAAAGCTCTTATCCATTCTGTAGCATGTTCCAGAGAGAGATAGCTTTGCTGGTACAGGGAACCTTAGACAGATCTGCATTATTCCCCTATGAGTGCAAAAATATCTTCATGCAATATCTGAAAAAACTTATTTAAATGCTCTGTGAATACAGCCCTTCCCAAAGGCCGAGATGTATTCATGTATTTTGGATGATCTTCAGCTAGAAAACTGTGCAGCTAATGCACCCATCTTACCATGTAAAAGATTTAAACAAAAAAAAAAAAAAAGAGAGAGATAAGCTGAAAAAGCCAGCCTACAGCCTCTAACCTAGATTCATGCTTTTAAATAAAGATGGTCTGAATATGTTCTTATTACCCAATTCCAACAACAGCTGAGGTTCATTCTTTAAAAATTAAGAGCCAGAGTATTTTCTTAGGGGCACGTACAGTATATTGTACCTTTTTCACCTTTCTGGTAAAATATCTTAAATATACCAGAATCAAACAGCAATTTCAAGGATGGAGAGTGCTTTGTTTTCTTTTTCTACAAGAACGAATGGAAGAATTTCAAAGCATAGAAATTATGAGTGGATATTATAGGTGCTTTACCCAAGAACTGGCAAAGTTCAGACTAGATATCAGGTTATTAAAGATACTCCAAAGGCTACTAGATCTTATGCAGGACGTGTAAGTGAACACACTTTGGTTTCCCTTTCTTTCCTAAAAATAAATTGCTTGCCCTACTGCCATCACATGCTAAATAGTCATGTGTTTCTTTTATTAATGACAGCTATTTTCTGAGATTCTTAAACTTTTCTCAATTTTCTTAGCACAAACACTGTTCATTTCATTTCTTATCCCGAGACTGATAACAGGGTTTCTATAAAAATGAACATTCTTGATCAAAAAGCAACTCTGTATCATAAACAAATTACAACTGGGCATGCTTTGAAATAGTTTGACCTAATTAAGCTCAAACACTTTTGCAAAAGCTTAAAAAAATGGGTGTAGTTGGAGCTCCATTCAGGTTCAGCTGACTTCATATTTTTAGTTTGCTTGGCATTTTTTTCCTTTTAGAGCTTTGCATAAACAAAACATCTTGACAGTGTTGCCTTCCTGGGAAAAATGTTGGTGGTGCTGAAAATTCAAATTTCCAAATGAAATGCAGTTCTAATTGCTCATTTTTACAGTTCTTGTAAGTCATGTGAAATGTCCATGCTAAATGCAGATCCAATTGGCACGTGACTGTTTCACGACTGTGTAATACTCGTGTGCGTACAAAGAAGCGTAACTGAGTTGGTGCCCATTGTGTGCTGGAACGCCAGTAACTCTGTGTGCGTATCTGAAATGCGACTGCATGTATTTTTCTTACCAAACTCATTTACAACTTAAGGGTTTGGTTTTGAGGACTAAAATGGAAATCCCCGTGGCCTCATCTGATGCCACTGTCTTAAACTACGTTGTGTGTCATGCATGTTCAAGAGTGGCAGACGTTACTCCAGCCACAGGATGTCTTCATCATTTTCAGTGCACGTTGTTGGTTTCTTATGGAAAATTAACGTTTAGGCTCAGATTATCGGACACTCAGATTTCAGTATCTAATTTATGATCTCACTCTCTATCTCCATTTTAAAAGTGTTATGTAAAACTTTTCTCAAGTGTTTATAGGTTATAAAACACCAAGTTACAAGGATTGATCATCTCCTTAAATCTGATTCTAGGCTGATTTACAATAATATTGCACCTGAATCCTTTACTTACTCAAGTCAGTTGTTTTAAAGGTACAGAAAGACCTGTGGATGGTAAAATGGCACAGAAAAAATCACTTTATCAAAACATCAATTATCTTAAAATTAGAATGAATAAGTCTTTTGTAATCTATATAGAATTCTGTATTTCCCTCATCACCAGAAAAACTGAATGCTTTCTAGCAGAGCTTCAGGCATCATGATTATTATCTGTTATGTGTTATCTGGTCTTTTCTTTTGTAGTGAATGATTTACTATTTTTCATAAGCTTTTAATTTTATTTATTTTTAATTTCATAATGAAAATAATTTGCTGTTTGCCTATCTGCAGAATTTCCATAAGAAGATAGTAATTTTTTGAATGCTCTTCACTTTTTTTATATCTGTTCTGCACTCAAATATCAAAATACAAGCTGTGAGTGTGGATAAATGTCTGTATGAGTACATGTATGTCTATCAGAARTATTTGTGGAAAAAGAATTTCAAATTCATTCTTATCTACTCCTAGTGTTCCTGCATAACTGTTAACACTAAATTTTGTTCTTTGCATATCCATGCTTGTAAAAGTTTACTATACTGATGATTACTGAAGGCCTTAATTGAAACAAATTTAGGTATACATTTCAGTGAATATTTGTGTTCTCCAATACTCTTTTTTTCCCCATATTTATTATTTCTTTTCCACTTCGTGAGACGAAAATTTTCAGTAAAATTTATTTTAATAATTGGAAAATATTAGAAGTGCTAGGGCAAATTACCTGTAATTATATAACCTTCTGATTCTGACTGTGTTTAACAGATTAAATGTTCTGTCTTTACAACTTTCAAGGTTAAGTGCTCATAATGGGGCATGCTGGTGAGTAGGTCATATAATCCACAGCAAGTGGTACTCAGCAAACCAAATGGAAGATAGTTATTAAAATCTATAACATACAACTTTAATCTAACACTCAAATTATAAGGGAACCACTTGGAAAGAGCTAAAGGCTATTTGCAGGTTCAATATATTCACTTTGCTCTCAACAGTGATCAAAGTTTGGAACTTCACATGTCTTGGACTGGTGTAAGAGCTAATTTGGAGGAGCTGCAAAAAATACTGTTATATCCCCAAGCTACAGCGGTTTCATAATTGGAGTCTTACACCTGTGAATGAGCGAGCAGCTGCTTGCATTGCACAGCTCTCAATAGGTTTACATCATTGCAT
Source organism: Phoebastria nigripes (assembly GCA_035582835.1). Lineage (NCBI taxonomy): Eukaryota > Metazoa > Chordata > Aves > Procellariiformes > Diomedeidae > Phoebastria > Phoebastria nigripes. Next base: position 1,510,390 of record JAYKAV010000589.1, on the reverse strand, counting down.
TTGTAAGGGTTAAAAGTCAGTGGAATGAATCTGACCACTAAGACAAATTACACTTCTATTTTCTACATACAGTTTTCTAACCGAAGTAGTTCTTTTTTAATTGGTGAATGTTACTTTAAAATGAGACGCAAGATTGAGGGTCTTTTTTGCAGGGATATTTCAGTCACTGTCAAGCCTTCCCAATAAGTTCATGCCTGCCTTTGTTCCATGTATTATTATTTTTTATCTTGAATTTTCTTGAGTTTACTGATCTTTTCTTTTCCTAATCTATCCTGAAAGCCMTGCAAAGTCTATAAAGTTAAGTAAGTCCAAAACCTATTTAGCCTTGGGGTGACACATTAAAAAAGAGGGTGGTTTTCTTTTCTCCAAAAAGGCCACCATTGTATGTGTAACTATTACACTGAAACAATTGTAGTGAAAGCCCTCTATCAAAATAACCACACCACCTTTGCATTGCTGTTTTTCCTCTGTTGGTCCTTGAAATGACCTTGGTTTAATTACCTGCATCTCAATGAGTGAATCTACATAGAAAGTGAAGGTTAATTAATGAAGGATTGTTTCTTACTTTAAACCCATCAGGCAGTGGCTGACAAGCAAGTCTGGTCCAAGCAGTATTATCCTATATCTCATTACGAATGGTCAGATTGATGTGCTAGCTCTGGTCTAGAAAAAGGAAYGGACAGTTTGTTAATGAAGAGAAGCGATGGTACTCTTGCAAAAAATTTGAAAGCCTGTGTAGGACTCCATTATCACTAACGTTGTTGAACTTCAACTTTTTCCACTAGCTTCTTAACTTCAAAAGAGTTTAATTTGCTCCTTTTAAACTTATCAAACTTTAAAGTTTTCCATCCAAAAGTTACTGTAGTTTTTCTACCTGAATGAATATGGCTAAAATTGGCAAAATAATTAGATCTTCTCTCATATATTTGTGCAGCTGTCACAAAACCCACTCAGTTGCATCATTTTACATCTGGTGGCTACAAGAATTCATACTCTTGACCTGTACTTCTAGATCTCTGAGGAATCCTTGCCCAGGAGTGCATCGCTGTGTTTCAGAGCTCAATGCTGCTCTGTTAGCATTCCTCCTGGTGTCCAGCAAAGCATCCACGGACATGGCTGAACCGGCCTTCCCATTAGGATGTGCCTTCTCATACACTCAAGAAAGCYATTTTACAGCTCTATAAAGGAGAAAAGTAATGAAGCAAACTGAGGAGGGTCTTACTGTCATGCTGTCATCCCTGTCCGTGAATCAGTGCTTAAATAACGGTTACTTTCAGCTATAGCACATTGAGCAACGTGCCACAGGACCAGGCCTCCTAATCTGCCACTGCTCTTGTCTCCAGCAAACCAAACATTCTTACTGTGAAAGCTTCAACTTTGTTCTTTGAAGGTTTTAGGGTTCTTCTCCAAAAACAAAAAAATAGTTTATTGTGGAGATGACAATGAGGTGAAACTTGGAGTTGCGCTAAGACTTGAACACCAACATCCTTATTGTGGAGCATCCAGCAGGTGTGTAACGCCCACAAAGAGCACTGAAGGCAAAAACAAAAATCCAGAAAATAAAGGTTGGAGGAAGACAGTTTCTCAAAACAAGCAGCTGAAACCAAAGTTCAGATGTTTTACTGGGAGCCTTAAAAGCCCTCTGTACTTATGCTCATAAAGAGACAGACATACACCGCACATAAATCTTTTATTTCCAATCACTCATGTTATCAGTATAAACTAGCATGTTCACCGTTTTAGAAAAACATTTGCAGTTTGTTTATTTTGAAGACCATGGTGGAGAATGTATTTTTAAGACAATAAACCGTGTCTTACATCTGGCTGTCGCTTAGTATGATGGAGGTAATTTGGTCCTATGTCACTTGGAATGTTTCAAAACATAAAATGAGACTCAGTTTACACAGAAAGTCTTTTAATAGACATTTGCAGACAGATGGATTACACCTGCAGTGATTAATTGCACTCATTGGATTGCAAAGATCAAACCTATGTCAGCATAGGACCTTACCTTCAAAAGGCAATACCCCACTGGAATAAAGAGCATGAAGATTTCTAGGCACTGTAACCGGATCAAAGGGATCCAGCTTCACCTGTGAAACCATCTTTGGGCATTTTGGGGTTCAAAGCACTGATGCTCTCCAAATGAGGTCACAAGGTGTTTTCTTTTTTTGTTTTGTTTTTTGTTTGTTTTTTAACCTGGGAGTCAGGCTGCATTCATAACCAGCTGCAGTGCAGACGCTAGGCAAATGTTTGCCAATTTTCACATCATTAACAAGTTTTCCAAATACAACAGTGGTCAGAGAGGCAAGCACTTCTTATGCTGGCAAACAAAGAATGTATCAATACCAGAGGTTTGTTTGCTTCCATGTTTTGACTATATTTGATCTTGCAAACATTACAGATTTTGGCTGCCTTGCAGTTTGTGAGGAAAACGTCGTTTCTTTGCTTTAGATTATAATATGCTCTTCAGCATCTTGCAATTCCTCTACCTTTTTAATGTCTTCCCTTCTCAGTCTTACCCACTGATAAAGAAATAATAACAAAACAAGCCCAAAAAATTCGATCTTTTTTCATCATCGCTTTTGAAGGTTTACATAAAAGAAGGTGGGACTGAGCTTAGAGGTAAAACTTTTCTTTAATACACTATATAAAACCTATTTTTTATAAAGATTTAAATGGTAAATTGCTCCCACCTTATCTTAAGTGGAAAATGTCTTGTGTGATCATGCTTCTGTCTGTTCTATAAAATGTGACTTTTCTATATGCAGAAATATTAATTGTTTCTGGTTTGGACATGTGACAGAATTTAACTCATCACACTTCCATGTTTTCAAGTACCGGAAAAAAAATTATATAAAAATGATATAAAAAGTTTTCTGTAACTGTGAAACAGAGCTCATTTACTTTTGTAATTTTCTATTAATTTACTACTAGGATTCATTTTGCATTTAATTCAGTCCTCTAATGGCTTAAAACTGTGTCTTTGGTCTTTACGCATTTGTGGTCTCAGTCGTGTCAAGCTTTTTCATCTACTTTATGTTCATTTATTTTAACTTTTAGTGGTCTTCTAGCCAATTCTTTATCCTTTTTATTACAAGAGCATGAAATTTTATAATGCCCTAGAGCTTTGTTAGTCAGCTGCTACAAGGTTCTTAACCTTAGTTAATTTATTCTTTCACTTTTGACTTTCATATATGGAGCATGCTTTAATATTTTGGGTTTGAATATGAAAGCAACTTCTATTAAGTAGGTTTATTGCATTAATAGATCCTTATTTCATTTTTACAGTAGTGTTTAGGTATCCTGCTAGCCATAGAATGTATCATTTTACATAATGATGTATAATTTTTTGTAATATAATTTAAACTTTGCTATATTAAAATATTGTTAATATAACAATCATAACATTGTTAGGTAATTTTACTAAAGAATCATTGTAAACAAGCATAAGAATGTTCTTTTTCATTGTAAAACCTGATTTTTTTTTGGTTGCTTATTACATTAACAAATCCTAAGCAATGGCAGTTTGTTTATGTACAGAAAAATAAAAGGGAAACCACTAAAATTATCACTTGCCTTAATTTTACATGATTATTCTGAACACATCTTGTATCCCCATCAAGTGACGTAATGCTGGCCGCTCTTGCAATTTGGGTAGTCCCACGGGGATTCATTAAATCCCTACAGCCATGTTATTATCCAAGAGTTTCATATTTTATCTTTCAGAAGTAATTATTAGCATTCCCAGCCAGAGAGCAAAGCTTGGAAATCTAAATGCTAGTCTCCAACTTGAAAAGGCTAATGAAAAACAAAATATTAAAAGGGGGGGGGGGAGTGTTAATTTCTATTTTTAATTCCCCTTATTCTAAAGCTTATATTCAAATTTTGTTAGTCTGACTCACATTATACTTGGAATGGGACCACTACATAAATATAAGAAGTATCAAACTCAGAAAGAGGAATTCTGAATTTGTTTGGGACCTGTATCTTGACCTACTTTGAAATCCATTGCAATGAAGGCAAAGACTTCATTCTGTTGGAAACTTTTGTAGTCCCTGACGAAATGGGCAGCTTAGAAAGATTTTGCTGTGAAATTCAACCTGCTTCAATCCAAGGAATGTAACCTGCTTCTTTTCACTTAGGTGAGGCATAAAACATGCTTTCTACATAATGTTTTTTAGCCTTAAACATCACCAAACATTATACTGTGGCCTTTAATTGGTAATCTGTCTTAAATCTCTGTTGGTATTCCTCTTCTTCCTCTATTTTTTTGACATTAAAATATCTTTATTTAGCTATTTAAATCATCATACTGGTGCTCACAGCAGTGTGTGACTTTTGAAGATGCTTTAGGAAACAAATGCAGATGGTGCTCTGACCCAGAAAAGGTTGTGCCCTCGTCAGAGATGAGCCCGGACACAAGCGAGGGTTGGCCAAAGGTCTGCACGAGCCCTGTGCGCCGTTTTTATCCCATATCCACTCAGCTATACGTGATGGTCCATCAGCCTGTGCAGCTCCCATCTGTGGTTTACTAATGGGGATCAAAGATCTGGGCAGGAAAAAGTGGAAGCTGAACAGCAGAGAATGAAGGTGATATTAATGAAAGATTAGATATCAGCTTAACTGAGTTACCCAAGATTAAACATGACCAGATTCTTCAGTCTCATTGAAGAAGCATGTTTTGAAGAGAGAGGCTCAAAGGAGAAGAGGTTGGAGGTGTATGAAAGCTGGAGCTCAAATGGTGCTGTAATATATCCAGCTCTAAATGTCATGGCCTAACCCCAAACATTATTATTAACACAATACTGACAGGCTGTTTTTATTTGCTTTCTGAGTCTTCAGTGTGCAGAGTTCACGTTGTCAAACCTTTTCTTTTATGGAGAGCTGCAAAGCAATATCCTACTTTTATTCTTAAATGAAAGATATTCTCTGAGAATACCTTGGCTTCAGCAACCCAGGCCCTAAAAAGTTTCTTGATAAAACCACGGCAGGTAGCGAGTTCTGCATTGAATGGAGAAGATGCAAAAGTTAGTATTAGAAAAAAGACAGAAGTCATGACCAGACGAATGACTGAACTTAAGCAGCTGGAGAACAGGTAGCAAAAGAAAGATAAGGAAGAAGGAGCTAAGCCAAGTTGAATCATCATCAATGTAAGAATAAGAGGAGGCAATCCTACCCACTTCTGGTATGGTGACGAGTGAATATGAAAAAGAAGAAATCTGAACACTGGTGTAAAATAAACGTTCAGCTGAAGGCTAGAAGGCGATTGCCAAGAAGTCCTCAGTGTCAGAGTTCAGATACAGGCATCTTTGCAAAAGTGCTTGGATGAATTGCATCCCTATCCTTCTGAATAAGGATGGCAGAAATCATCATAGGAGAAGAAAAGAGGACAATAACTGAAAAACGCATTCCCATGGGATTTTGGGAGCACTCAAGGTGCACGGTACTCCTGAGGTTAGCAGCTCCCGCTGCGCTTCCCTCGTAAGCAGCCTTGTTTCATTCTGCCTCCTCCTGCAAGGGCAGATGGAGATTCCTAAGCTGGGGCAGAGAGCCAGAGTCTCTCCACGTGGCAGGCGAACGGTCTCTTGAGTGTGCCTGGGAGTGCAGGGCAGAGCGGCTCTGCTCCCCAGACCCGGCTGTCCCCTCTCACGCCTGCCCTTGAACCTGCCTGGGCAGAGCCAGCACGTGTGGGAACAACTGGTGAAGACCCAGCCTGGAGGGAGGCAAGAGAAGCGAGGTGTTTGAAACAGGGGAGAATGAGGAAGGTTTTGAAGCAGAGGGAAGTTCAGCGTTTGGCTTTTTTAGTTTGCTTTTGGGGCAGGATGTAGCAAGAGGCAAAAATACCAATTTTATATTTCAGCACTACTCTCTTAGCAAGCATACACACATCCACCACAAACGTTTACGCAGGAGGGGCTTACATTGCAGAGGGCATCACCACCACTCTGCTTGCGTTCTGCTTTAAAGCAAGAGAGCCGATGCAAAGGTGGGACCACTAGAAAATTAATAGCAAAGGAAAAAAGAGTTCCTGTGAAATGCACTGGCTAGACTTACAATAACCATAGTTGTCTGCAGTATTACATTTTTCTACTTTTTGGCTTATATGAATCTCCATTAATCTGTAATTTTAATAAAAATGCATTTTCATTTCAGAACAGGTAAGAGTGCTTGCTATAATTCTCATTCTCAATGTGGTGTAGTTGTTATTCCACCTACATTATTTACTTGTGTATAAGTATCAAACTAACTCCAATACATTGGAGTTTCGTTTCTGTTCTACAGGGAGCTAACACTTAACGTGATTTTTATATATATATTTTTTTTTTTTNTTTTTTTTATATTTATATATATATGAACACTTCTTTGTCAGGTAGAAGCTTTTAGTCATTCTGACATGAGGCTTTCCTACAGCAAAAATATTACTAATACTATTTTGCCTCTAAAGTGCATTTGTTATCAATATGCACTTAAACTAGTGATCAAGAGTTGGTGGGAGAGACACCTGCTCTGCATTTCTTATCTTTTTAATACCTTAGGGATACATCACTTAATAATTTAGTGCTAAACCATTTAGCATTTTAGCCCATCATCTCTTATATTACACATAGGATTTCAGTAATGTCTGATAAAATTATGTGTTAGCTGCCTTATGTGTGTGTAAAACTTAATAAGTCTTCTTCCCCCCCTCAAGTTTAATAACTGATTTCTTACATTTATGGATGTGAAATTTTATTGCTCATGGATATAGTTTGAACCTAAATCTTCATATCTTATAAATTGATTTTTAGTTTCCTTTTTGACCTTATGAATTTCAATCAGACATTGACCTCTTGTTGCTCATGAATCTGACTGATTTAATGCCATATAACAATAATACTGTAGAAAAGCATTATCATAAGAGCCCACAGGGTTTGCTGAAACCCATAACTAGATTTTGGAGGCCTCTAGCAATAATAATTCTTGACCCAAGACTATTCTCTAATGCCTTCATCCTTTACTGTTCTGGACTGGCCAATCCTTGTTTTAGTACATTCAAGGAAAGTGGTGGAGACTCCCAGGAGGTTATGAGCTAAAACTGTATGGAGAAGATAATGCTGAATATACTCCAGTAACATGAAGCTTATAAAAGACCAATTCTGTTTGGGATTTGTCACATTTTGAAGTGAGAGGGAAACACTATTTAAAAGGAATCTTTTGTGACAAAAATTAGTATTTTCTTAGTGTTTAAGATTTTCAAAAAATAAAAATTTAATACTAATTGTCTTTACTGGAACATATTGTTATTCTTCAGTCTATCATTATGGCTGCAGCCTAAATAGAGGACTTGAATGATTACTGCTTTGTTTGCTTGGCTGTGCTAATTTAATTTAATTTAATTGCTTATATGCTTTGGTTTACTGAATAACTGGGTGTTGATGTTCATTATTCCTTATTAAGAAAGAATCTTAAAGTGAAAACAAAAGTGTGAAGGACGTGGGACTGTGGCATTAATTTATGAATGCTGCATGTGCCTGACTTTGGGCATGAATGTTTACTGTATGACTATACTTACTGTGCATGTACATATATATGTATATGGGAGTTTTATTTATTAACTGATTGCTAGGAAATAAGCAGGGAGTCAACACCAAAAAATCCAGATAAAACTACTTCTGGTAAACAGGGCAGGGGGTTAAGAAACAACGCATGAGCTATGAGCTGTGAAATACTCCTTCCAGACTCCAGCCAAAATTATACAGGTGTTTCAGCATGACAGGGGGCAAACAGATCAAAAGGGCTATAATCTATTAAAAACTTCTTCTGTTCTAAGGCGATGGTCAGTTTATCAGGGATTTATTTATGAGGCGCAAACTGACACAGTCACTGTCTTGGAGGGCTAAAGGATAATAGGTCTTAAGTATCCAGCATTATGTAAAACTTTGGTAAGAGAGAGAGACCACTTACATTAATCCTTTTTGCTTACGCTTTGTGTATATCCTTGCTTTTAATGGTAAAGTTGCCACAAAGAAAGGCAGAACTTGCAGTCTAACATGAGAGTCTGCGTTGCTCATCGTTTTGATTGTAGACTTGGATCCAGAATGCATGTGGCCTATGAAAGCCTAAAATTGTCCGATCACTTTACGGTGATCTGTGAAGCAAATCTCAAAGCACAGTTCTTGCAGGACATGTGCTGACCTGGCCACATCTATATCCTTTTATGTTATATTACATGCAAACACGTACACACAGGGGTGCTCTTGCATWACATCCAGCAACCATTATTTCATGTTGGAAGACGAGAGAAATGGAAGATGGTCCTGTACTTCTCATTAAGGATATCATGTCCTTGATGCTTTGTATTTAACAATTAATTAAAAGTGAAGACCTCTTTATGGCAGTCCAAAAACATGCTGGCACAGAGCCACGTCCATTCATCTTTCTCTAGAGAACTGTTCTTTGCATACTGATGGCACTGGACATTATTGGCATATCTCATCTGGTTCATATAACTACTATCAGAACAAGTTCCCAAGGCTTCCAATGCAGACATAAAGGTTAAAACTTGCATTCCCACAGTGCAACTGAAGTTGCTTAGGGCTTTCTCCAGACATCACTTTTCTTATATGATGGAGAGTGTAAGATGAGGGCTTGCATTAATTTTGAAGAAAGGATGCCAAGCATTGCTTAAGGACCAAAAGTTAGACTAGATGTAATCCAGCACTGAAATCAGACTTCACATGCTCTTTTTTTGTAACCGCACAATACTGCTTCCTTATGTGCTGGGTAGTGAGCTTTTTAAGTGAGAAGTTTGTGTCTGGTGTATTAATGTTCAAGGCTTTCTGATTTAAACATACAATACAATAGGTGAGTAGTCCAAAATATAAATATATGAGCAGAGTTGTATGGTATTACTACTCTGTTTATAACGCTGAAGAGTCAAAACCGTGCCAAGCCATTCTGTTCTCTTATAAACTATTTAAATTTATTGACATGTGAAGTTAACAGTTTTCTGTGTTTACTCCAGCTTGTGTTATATCTGATATAAATGAGACTCTCTGGACCTTGCATTTTTATCTAATTTTCTCAATGTTGGCAATAATTTTGCTGTTTCAATAGCTGATCTTATTCACCTGCTGCTAAAAACACTTGTCATGTTCAATTACATACCCTGCACAGATATTGTTGCAATTAGCAATTACAAAATATCACAACAGAAGTGTACAAAGGTTTAGAATCCAAATTTTTAACTGTATGTAATCATGTCCTAATTTGCTTAAGCATGTGCCAAGCAGTTCTGTTCATTTGTACATACTGTTTATTGATCTGTGTGTGCGGATGTAGTAATTGCATATGTAAATTTGGAGCAATGTGATCTGAGCATAAACCAAAATTCTACGTATGTCCCCATGCCCAGCGCTTCTGACTGCCAGCCAGCCAGTCAGAAACACTGGGCCCACGGGCTTGGTGGAATTAAATCCATCTGAATTCAGTGCATGTCTTTTCTCAGTTAGAAGAAGATTACTGACGATACTTTTTTTGAAGATGCTGAGTTCATGAATCATTTCCCTTCCACAACCAAGTATCTCCAAGGTAAGAGTCAATGAATTTTTTGGGTACAGATTTACTTCCCTCCTCTTACCACACCTCTGCTAGCTTCTCCAGGTGTGACAGATGTCCCCCATCACATGGCAAGAAAGCATCTGTGACGCCGTGTAATTGTCTTCAGGATGTAGCCAGAACAAATTAAATTTGAATTTAAACCAGTGTAGGGATAGATGGTTTCCAGGGAGGCCTCCTGGACCCACTGGAGTGCGTAGCTTCTCTGTCGGTGTAGCTGCACGTGGGTCACACACCGGCAGCATCCGAGCATCCCGCTTCGTTAGTGGGAAATGGAAAGCTGTGCAGATGGGAGACTCTGTGGGAAGTGCTGGTCTGAGTGAGGCAGGGCGTAGGCTTGAGGGAATCGGTATGTTTGAACGGCGGTCCAAATTGTAAGGATTTTTTTTTCCCCTTAGTATATGCAGCACACATAGAAATTACCCACAGTGGCATCTCATTTTCTAATTTTTAAAAAAAAAAAAAAAAAAAAAANAAAAAAAAAAAAAAATAGACAGGGGAGAAAAACCAGAAACATTTATTGCTGCTGTTCCCATCCAGTGTCTTGATACAATACCAAACAGTCAGTTACTGGGGATCAACAGATATTTCTTCTTTTTTGGTTCTTCAGCAACTAGAATCTATTTTGATTTCTTGGTGTCCTTTCTAGTTATGCTGTATTACTCATAACTGCAGCGCAGTGGTAGCTGCCAATACAAATTTAGTCTTTTCTGTTTATTCTGTACTGTCCTGTCAAAGCAGATAAGTCTGCTTTGCATTAGAGCTCAAAAATTTAATTGTGGGAAAATGATGAGTCACTCCAGCTAAGGTAAACCAATGTCTGTGTCAGGGGACGTTCTTTTGATGTACAAAGCAATGAAACGACATTAGGGCCATGAGCCAAAATCACTAACTCTCACACAGAGGTGTCATTCACATTTCCCTGGGACAACGAGGCTTTTTGAACCAGAGATAAGATTGATTTGGGGTCAAGCTGGAAAAAAAATAGAATAAAACAGGAAAAGGGAGTCTTCCAAGCTTTATTAGCAATTCAAGCCACCTACTTGTGAACATCTAATCAAATTTTTTCAAGAGACTGCTCAATAGTTAAGAGTTATTTTCCTTCCTTATCCCCCTGAGGTATGGAGATTGGCAATGAAATGGTGGGAGTGACCATCTCTAGGAACCAGAAATGCAACCAAGTTGAGAGGAGCAGAGTCAGTCCACAGTTTTGACAAGGTTTGTTAGAATTGCTCTGCAACTGTCTTTGAAGGCCTTTTATTTCTCCTTTCCAGGATGGAGGCGTGGCAACCTATAGCTGATGTTACACATTTTCTGGCACCACTCTCCATTGCAGAGCTGCATCTCTGAAATCCAATTCATTTCAAAAGAGTTACACCAGTCTGAGTACTACGTGTAACATACCTTAGGAATCAGAGAATTGGGCCTTCTACATGTCTGGTGGTGCTGCCTAAAGGAAGGGCAGCTCAAAAAGCCCAGCCAGCTGTCCTCTGGTGCTACCTCAGACATATTTTGAATATTTCCCAGGTTGAATGTTGCCATCATCGGTCCTTCCCTGACTACTGGAACTGTGGCTGTGAAGGTCTAGTTTGTTTTGAAGGCCTGTATCAACTCTGCATATCTGAGTTTCATTTGCCTTCCTCTGCATTCAGTCTGTTGAAGTAGACCTTTTCAAGGTCAAATGTAGCAAGTCACACGAAGACTAAATTAAGCGTCTGCAGGATTTCCTTGTGATATGATAAATTTTCAACAGAACAAATAGCAGAAATTGAGTAGAAATGCATAAGGAAAGCCCATGAAGGATTGATAGAAATGAATTTAAAACCTTTTTTTCAGCATAATTTGGACAAGACATAATAGAGTCCACAGTTTACAAGTGAAAAGCAGTAAGTGAGAAGTATATAACTAGTAAAATAGCTCTCAATTAATTTATGTTTTCTGCTACATCTTTATGGTGAAACTCAGCTGTGTGTTAATGGTCCTCAGAAGAATCTAGACAACACTGATGCTCTACTTATACTTCTTATTAAGGGTAAAATTCACCCCATTGAAGAGGACAAGCTTAAGATCTATGCACCCACTTAGTACCACTTATCCCAATTTTCACTTAACAAGGGCGTAAGTAGTGTATACGTCTGGATTGTTCTCCTGCACTAAAGTGAATTTTCTCCCTAGTAAATTAGATTGGTCTGATGTGTGCTTAAAAGGAAGAAAATCTTTGCGTTCATTAGGGGTTGTTCTGGGAAATTGCTGCTTGACCTATAACTTAAACAAAAATTTTCAGTTCTTCAAAACTGCTTTGGCACTCATATATGGTATATTTACATGATTTACCATTTGATCAAACAGCAAAGTTGAAGTAATGGAGCCCATCAATCATGAAGGGGAATAGAGTTTTTGAGGGAGCTGCTTGTTCCTTTGCATCCTTCCATGTGGATGAATTTTTTAATATACATTTATTTTGATGTTTGAGTAAAATTGGTATAGAGTGGGTTGAGTAGTATCATAAGACCATAAGCAGAAATCACAGAATGGTGGAATGTAGTTATATATTTAACTTACATATAAGTAAGATAGGCATAAACAGGATAATTTTGCAAGCCAAGAAGTCATGACAAAGTTTAATTAAATGGAAGGTCTTGTGTGCATGCAGACCTATGCATATTTTTCTGTGCTCAGCTTGTTACTGATGATAGGTTAGACCCACCTGCATGTGCATCTATTTTGTTGCATGCACAAGTCCTGCAATTGTATAAATACATACTCACCCACTCCCAGATGCAACTATACAGAGCCCTCTAGCTTTTGACTTTAAAATAGGCAGCTAGTTGTACGCATACACATTAGGGCACGCAGAATACCTTCCTGTGGCCTCAAACGCATGTTTTTATTTGCAGGAACACAGGCTCTGCAAGATATTCCAGTCACAGTTAATGAAGTCCTTAATGAACTGATGGGCCTGTTTCTTATCTCACTTATGCCAGATTCAAACCTATGTAACTCCATTAACTTGTTGAGTTGATCCTAATTTTACATAAGTGTAAAAAAGATGAGAAGCAGACGTTTTATGTTCTCATTATCTAAGAGAATACAAAGTATGAAGTTCTTAAAAACCTTTTTTCTGTTTTCTATCAGTTACAAAGAGACTTAAGTGCTCCCCCACCTTTGACCCTCCCCACTTTCCCTACGTACCAATTTCTGCAGCTACTTACTCTGTTTTCCAACAGGCTGATCGTGCAAGTTTTGATCTCATTGTGGTTTTGTAACTCCTGAAATGAGTTTTGTAAACTTTATTCCTAGTGAGCACATTCCTTCTCACATGAATCAAAACTATGCATTCCTCCTCCCTTCCCACAGAGCCCTCTTCTAACAGTTCAGCCTTCTCCATAACATTCCTAACTTTTCTCTGATGTAAAGAAATTACCAGTACGGAAACCAGTCATAGAACATGAGTGTAAAATTGTGGAACTGAAGGCAAAATCTTTTTCCTACTTACAGTTTAACTTTGGTAATGTTTAATCTAGGCCTGTTGTTTTCAGCTGATTATGTTGAACTTTCTCTGTCTCCAGCAGTTTATCTTCCATGTGAACTCTGAATTGAAAGATCAGTTTCACCCCAAGGAGACATACCCTGTGTACACAGAGAAAATTATTTCAGATGTTTTGTTTAACTTTTATTGTGTTTTGATATTGCCCTGATATGACTTACAATATAGTAATGTACTGTACAGTTCTGTCTCCATAGCCAAGTTCAAATGCCAGCGTGAACCTGATCTTCAAGAAATTCAAGGCAATGATTCTTGTGAGAAGCTCACGTATCAGGTACTTTTGCCAGCTCACTCTAACCACGTACAAGACTGAATGACAGAAGCGGCCAGCAATACAACAGGAGCCCTAGTGAGACATCTGAAATCCGGAAAGCATGAATCTGAGCTGACCTACACCATGTTAGCACTGGAGTAGTGCCTCTGACTTTGATGGAGTCACTCATAATTTACAGCTATGTAAGATCAAATGTATAGCCCAGAGTACAGAAATGTTAACATGGATAGTCTCAGTCAGAGAAAGGATGCTTATTCTAATGGTACCTCCTGTCAGTCAAGTCATAGACTAGATGTCACTTATGAGGACTATGGGTCATCCTTTTTCCTCTATTCTGAATATGATTAAAAATATAAAAATGAGAGTTAGAATGGAAAAATGAATTATTAGGAAAATAAATAAGAGGACTGAAAAGAGAAATCAGAAAGGAGAATGAAAGGCAAGTGCCCTAAACAGCCCCAAACCAATTACCTCGGGCTTAGCAGAGGGTGAGATGGTTGTCTGAGCGGCTTGAAATGAACCGCGTTACTCCGCTGTGTTACAGTAGTCATTTCCGATTTCATTCTCCCAAGGCTTACGCAAGACTCCTCCAGAAAGTGCCAAGTTTCTGCCAAGGGAGGCAGTGAGAACGCCAGGATCCCTCCGCAGCCAAAGCCAACGTGCGATGAGGGCAATCCCCCTCCAGGAGTCACATCTGGTGAAATCAGACCAAGTAAGTGAGAACAGAGCAACGGCCATCTAGTAAAGTCATGTCAGATATGACTAAATAAACACAGGGTTCAGACCACATCTTTCAGTGACCGAGCTGAAAGAAAAATGGATAAAATTCAGGAGCTGAAATGCTGAATAGGTGATTATTTCCCCTTTGTGTAGTCCTGCAATATGCCTGACCCTTTACATTTCTTATAGCAGTAACCAAAGGTTAAAATCAAGGCTAATATCCCTTTTGTGCTAGCTCATGCATAAAAACAAATGACTTTTTTTTTTCTGGAAAAGAAAAGAGGACCCAGGTCCACTGTTCATAAGGTAGAAGACTTTTCTGTACCTAATTGCAGGGCTAGTCTTAGATGTGCTGAAAGCTCACATCAGTTTAAAGATACATGAATTCTGCTCTCTATCATAACTTTACGATGCCAAAAAGACCTGCATCTTCAAGTGGCTGCTAACATGATGGGTTTCAATTCTGAATTCCAAAGTGAGATGCCTCTGTTTAAGGACCGACTATTCAGAGATGCACTTGGAGCCCTGCAATTGCTCCTGAAATCAGTGGGCACTTACTGTAAGCACTGCTGAAATACAGTCCTGGGTCTCTCATACTGGAATTTTTAAAATTGAAGATACTGGAAAGTTACAGGACACTTCAAAAAAGGTAATCTGGAGATGACAGTGCTTTTTAAAGCACAGCAATACCTACATATGACAAATACTGTAGAAGTGCTAATGCTGTTTGGCAATTTCCTGGAAGGTCTGTGGAGTGGAAATTCAGTTCATTAACTGATGCTGATACCTCCAGAAGTCATTTCAAATTGTTTTCCTGAAATAAGACTTGAACCCAGATGGMAGAGGTGAACCTGCTTCGCTAGCCTCCAACAAGAGATGTTATAGGTTCAGAAACAATATTTATATTCCCAAATCTCAATCTCTCTCTCTCTTTTTTAAGCTTATTAAAATTAAAAGCATGACCTGCCACATCACATTACATCAAAACATGATGTAACTTCTTAATTTAGAAAAAAGTTTTAATTTATGATGTTGTATTATGCCACAAAAAGCTTTTGTTTTCCCCAGAGAAACTATAAATTTTTTACAGCGACTGTTTATCCAGTATCTTTGGCAGACTGAAACAGTGAGCGTTGGCAAAAAGCAGATATTTAACAGCTACTGACGAACAGCTTATGAATCACCAGGCTTGAATCCTGGCACACATCTCCCTGTAGGTACCTTACTGAAATCACCCATCTTCCCTTCACCTCCTTCTAACTGCTGTAACATTGAGTAACTGACTGATCCTGAACCACTAAACTTGATCTACTTTATCCTTTCAAGCCTTTATATTTTTGGTGGAAAGCACTCTTGCTGTAAAAGTGCCACTGCAATAACATTCCAGGAGCAATGTCCAACACGGATTTCCCACAGATTCTGAAGAGCCCAGGAAAATACTTTTCATTACAACAACATTTGGCATTTATATGTTTTTTCATTTACAGATATAAAAGGGCTTTGCAAAATAGCTTTACCTGTACAGTTATATAGGTGGGGGAACTGAGGCATGAGCAATAGAAGATGTCATCGGTAGAGCCAAGAATAAGCTGGTCCAGGTCTGCTCCGCTGCTCCAGGTATCTTCCAGATGATGAATTCATAATGTTTGGCTTATTGTTTTACATGCTTCTGTGAGGCAAGCTGGACTACCCTAGGACATGAAAGGCTGTATGTTTGTTGGCCTGGGTCTCTCAGTCTGCTTACTTGTCTGGTGGTTTTTTTTGGGACCGCTCTGGCTGAAGCAAAGGAAGTTCAATGGAACTTGAGAACAAGGACTACTTGTCCGAACAAGGGTTTTCAAGCCCTTGGTTTCTAAACAATTGCTTTATAGGGTGGACTGTGTACCATAAATCTGTAGCATAGGAATATGGTCATATTGGCTTAACTGTCTTACTAAGACCGGACTTATTTCTCACACAACTGATAAAAGTCATAATGCTGTCAGTCTGTGGTATACTAGCTGTACTCAACTTTTACTGCTTCCTAGTTCCATGATCCATATGCACATATGGGGTATAAAGCCTTCTTAAAATCATAGCCCCTTAACTAAAAGCTTTTTCTGGGAGACAGTGTGGTTTGAATTATATTGAGGACCCCAAACAGCAATTGCTCTTGGGCCACTGCCTTTGAAATAGATCTATTTTAGGTGGATATTCCTCTTCCGAAGGGGTACTTCTAACCCTATTTATGAGCCTCACTGCCCGTACCAAATAACCTAACTGGGGAGTGAAAGCTCCCTGAGTACTTTTGATGTAAACACACAACGATGAYCTTCATCACATGCAATGTGTTGGGTGAAAAGGGGACAGGTTTTTTTCACCATTGTGTAGCTGTCGCTTTGGGTGCCCTAGTGAGAACAAAAGCATAAGGCTATGACCCATTTTTCATGAAAATCCTAGAAGAGCATCTATTCTATCCCAATGTTGACTAGTGGAAAGTTCTAACTTCAAAACCTGTCCATGGGTCAAGAAACCATTCCTGACGTCATTTCTAGTATCAAGCACCTTTTCCATTAGTGCCTTTTCTCCCAGTGAGAGATTGGCAAATTAACCTGGATTGGTTTTACATGAGATCAAATCTACAGTATGGTTCCATAAGTGGTGTGCAAACAACTGCACCAGCAAAACTGTCAGAGCACTGAGTCTGAAATGAGCTGGGGGCTGCTTAAAATATGGTTGTCAACCCACACCTAAAATGTGCTTGCCACGCTATAGCCTAAGAGAGGACACTTGGTCAGTGAGAGGAAAGGGAAGAGGTCTCAAGTGAAAATGCTGGATGAAACTGAGCTAAAAAACTCCCAACTCTCTTGCAAATATGGAAGGAATTATCTTCAGTGAATATCCTCTTGACTTGACATAGGAGGTTTCAAGTTTTATGGCATCTTACATTATTGTTTAAATTTGTTTCAGGCAAGAAACATACTTTTTAAGGTCAGGAATACAGATTTGTTAGATGCTAAGACACCTGAAAAGCAAGAATACAGATTGTAGGATGAATATTTTACGGAGTAATTATTTAAATATATTCAAGTATGAACATCTTTAGATCCTAAATTTAGTATTCCTTAAAAACATAATCTTACAATAAAATCTAGCCCACTCTCACATTGTTCATAACGTTCCAATTTTCTGTTTGAGCTAATTGTTTTGAAAAGTTGTGTCCTGGTTGTTTATTTAAAGTGCCCCACTGATATTTTTGCCCCAGCTTTAATTTTTGGCATAACACTTGCACATATGTTGATGTTGATATACGTCTGAAGTTCTCAAAACATGATAGCACACTACGGCTGGTGTGTGAACCACTCAGATGTGATGTGCAGAGGCAGCTCCCTGTTTCCTTTGTAGAGCCCTTGCCTAAGCTGTGGGTTAAGTGCCTGCCTGGGGCACACAGTGGCAATCCAGTGACTGCAAGATCCTTCAGCAGCTCCGCTCAGGAGCAGTCTGTGCATTGAGCGTCCAGGGACCAGGAGCAACATGGTGCCTGGAGAGGTCTGACTTGAAAGAGATGACGACGAGTCAAGCAGTTGGGTAAGCAGTTAAGATGTAAGTAGTTGAGAGGTCTGGAGATGCTGCTGGAAGGAGGGAGTTTGTATTAAAATACAGTAAAGGTGAGAAAGAAAGGGACAGACACATGCCGCCTTCTCTATATGTGCCTTGGAAATTAATAAAAAATTAGCAAGCAGTAGCAGTCGCTGTTGCAAACTCCTGAGCAAACTCGATTTGGGGAACCTCATTGCTGTAACAGAGGTAGGAAATCCATAGGCTCTAAATTACTGGATTGTAAATCACATTTTCAGTTAGGTGCTCAAAATCCGTGAACTCAAATTTTAGGGTTCAACTGTTTTGTTTAGGCACCATAAACAACGGTGTTTTAGAGTATTATGTCTGATTATACCTCTCGTACCTCTGAGCTTTATGTCTCATTATACGGACAAAACGGGCACCTGCAGAAACGTGAGCCTGCCTGCATCTGGCTGAAAACAACACGGCTCAAATTTAACCACACCTGCCCTATTTAAAATCAGTGGTAAATGGTTATTACATTGAAATAGAGATAGCCTCTATTATGTTATGTAAAGATATCATAGAATGACACAAAGATCTTTTGTTATTCATGGTATCACGAAGCCTAATAAACAGCTTCAATTTCCAATTTAAGTAGGGGCACCTTATTATCAAGCATTGGCCATGATATAATTGTTGATAACCTTCTCTGGCCACCTGTCTTCCTGCATGGTCTTTGGTGTGTCCCGATTGAACCTCAGCTTGTTCGACTGTATCCAAGATTCTTACTCTGGATCTCCTGCTCTGCTAACCCAGCAGGATTAAGTACAATGAAGGCAAGGACTGAACTTCCTCTGTATGCATGATATACACTTCTTACTTTATATTGTGGCCAGCTGGACACAAGCAGATGCAGTAGAAAGCTTTAGTCTGTCTTGGAAGAACTTTATAAAATACTTCCAGAGCCTTTCCATGTTTAAAATACAATACCATGAAATCATACGGGAGAGTCTAAAGAATATGTCTGTTGGAACGGGTGCAGAGACTCCATCCCTGCATTTCAGCTCATCCAGACACAAGACACACAAGCTTATATCTCATTAGGACAGTGCCGAACACACAAATGACCACACGTGCAGCTAGGGCTGCCTTAAGTATATCGACACAGAGCTACTACTGCAGTACGATCATCACAGGATTGAAAATATACATGCGTAGACCCTGCTACTTCTACCTCTCACCCTCCTGGCTGAGGGTGTTCGTGCTGGGAGGTTATGGTACTACCCACTGACAGTAAAGCTGGAAGAACCTGACCCACAAAACTTAATACATTCTGCTTTGTTTCTGGAGGCTTCAAAACTAGATGTATGGACAGGACAAGGAGAAAAGGGCTATGAGCTCTTAGAAACAGCAGTGGTGTGGAACTCATTACACACTGTTTTCCTAAGTGATATATGAGATTTACAAGGTGTTAAAGGGAATTTAATCTCTTTAGGTACCCTCGCTGCATCACTTTCAAGTAGGGTGTGCAAAGATGATGGGGATGGTGCAAGAGAGCTCCAAAACTTTCATACCCTCAGTATTACCTCATGTCTTTCTTGCCAGTAAGCCTACCTAATTTGTGAAAATCCAGCAGGCACTATATCCTTCACAGCAGGCATTATATATGTATTCTTGTATTTGCCATTGTTAAACATAACGTTGGAGCCAGAGAATGACCACATACACTTTATTTGGACCCAGGTCTAGCTTCGGTATCCCCGGTTTTCTGGAAGTAGTAGGTAGGAGTCACAGAAGCAATTCTAGTCTCAGTCCTGCAGGGTGTTAACCAAAGGTTTTGTTTGGACCCTTGACTTATTTTTCCGATTTGTTTCCCTGTTACCATCCCCTCCACTAACCCGAACTGAATCTTCCCTAACAAAAAGGCCCTTTCTCATCAACATTAAAAGCTGAATACTTGAAGTAATTTAGAATACAAATGTGCAATGAAATATCAGCCTGGGTGATGTTATGAGAAGGAAGAGCGTACAGTATGCTTTATGTGCTTTTAGCTGTTCTACCCTACACTGCAACATGTGCACCCACTCTTGTAACCTTTACTGCTGTGCAAAGATGATCTGTCATTTCTACAAAAAATATATATATATTTATACTGAGGCAGCTTTGAATCCTTACTGCCCTCTAGAGAAATTCTGCTAGAAAAGCTCAAACTGACAGAGTCAGCAAAAAATAATTGCAGTCCTAATCTTAACTACACCAGCTGCGTGCAGTGTCGGTGACAAGATCTGTAGAAACAGAAATGCACTTAAAGGACCCTTTTTCTCGAGCCTCTCACTGTCATTTGGAGCTGTGGCCGGACTCAAACACACTTATCCCATTCACTGCATAGGAAAGCTCAGCAAGAACTGAGTTTCCATTATCCATGGGTTTAGGCGAAAAAGAAACAAAAAGATTTTTTGTAATGAAATTACCAGTGCAAAAGCTGTCTTATATTCACATCACCAGCATGTGATGCTTAAATTATTTAAACTACACATCTGTAACTGTACACTTTTACTTTGTCATTCTCCCACTTCTATCTCGTATTAAACATGCAAGCCTGATGATCGTGGATGGAACTACCTGTGACTGAGTGCAAAGCCCTGGACTCGAGCTGCAAGGCTGCACAGGACTTGAGCTAGTCCTCTGGAAGAGGCTGAAGTCCTCCTGCATGTGCAAGTGAGCTCTTAGAGGTATAACAGACCACTTGCATGATTAATTGTTGCAACTCCAAGAGTATTCTTTGACAAGATGTATTTGTATAATTCTGTAAAATCAAAGTATCAGAAGACATGGCAAAAAGTATGTGTTTTACAATGCCATGGGAGTATTATTTCATGTGGTTGGGCCAACACAGAGAAAACAGTAATTGCAATGTTAGCAACATAACACAGTGCAGCTAAGAATACATTCAGCAAACTGAGATCCTATTTTTATACTGACAAAAAAAGAGAAAGAATGTAAAATGTGTGTCTGTGTGTGTATATTTTTTTCCAAAACAGCCGAATCCCACTATCCTGCAGAACCTTATTCATTTAACAGGCTGTCAGTGCAAGTTCCTTTACATAGCTCTGCCTTTTCATGCCTAATGGGGTTTGCCCTGAACCAGACAAAGCCTATTAAACATGGCAGAGAAACAGATGATATGAGAGGCTACTGGAAGCAGTGTTGACTGCCCTCTAATGGCATGTGTGCCATGAGCGCACACCTGAGCTCCCCAGGGACTCCTGCGAGGATGCCAGCAGGCGTGTTGTCCCAGAGTGCCTTGTATTCCCTGCAAGAGAAATGTTCATACCCTGAGCCAAAATGACAATTTGCTATTGTATCTTCAGTTTTTCAGACCGCGATGGCAGGATAGAGGCAGCAAGGGCAGTCCAAAAGCACCGTCAGCACGGAGGGGAAGATGTACAGTCGATGAAGCCACCGAACTGAAGGGCTGGCTTACTTGGGAACAAAAATGTGTTCAGTGTGTGAGCTTGTGCCTTGCAGCTATCTGTCAACCAAAAACTATAAATACTGAATAGCGTCAGCATTTCATTTCCTTTGATTCTAGGGGGGAAATTCAAAAGGTTTATGGGTTCAGATTGAGTTAAAACTCCTAACTCTGAATGTGTGCTGAGTCAGAATTTCATAACTGTTTATCTGATTTGAGTGTGTGCAAATATCAGAGCACATAGGAGTGAGCTGGGCACTTAATCTGCAAGTCTACTGTATAATTGTAAAACTGTATATATAGAAGAAAACGCTCTGAGAGTGCAAAGTTAGAATTGTCACACAGAGACAAAAAATAGCAATTATTATTATTGTTGTTTTGTTACAATAGTAGTAAGGGATTCAGTGCACCCCTCTCTACAGCCAGATTCTCTTATAATCTAAACAAATAAGGGCTGAAAAGGAAATTAAGGTTTCAGCAATGAATTATTCTGCCCAGCCTCTAAGCAGCTCAGGAATAGCACTTCAAACTGAACCCAGATCTTTTGAATCTCAGACTCTTCCCTCATTCCCTGAACCTTTGATGTCCTTTCATGTTCTCTGCTACTTATAACATTTTGCTCACCATATTGTTTAAAATCTCCACTTGAATCAGGGAGTAAAGAAACAGCAGAAATTTTATTCACTTGTAGAAAAAATTATTCAAACTTTTCTGAAACTTGAAAAAGGTTCTGCTCAGTTTGAGGCAAAGTTGTAGTCAGAGTTTTACTTTATGTGAACCATATCTTATTCCATAAATTTATTTATTGTCATTTCTATTGATTCTTTCTCCTCTTCTCCATGGGGTAATCTGGAGGTCTGCAAAGGATGAATTGAGGCTTTGAGCTAACAGACGATTTTAGTTGTTTAGACATTTTTATTTCTTTTTCCAGTACGTTTACTCTGAAGTGAAGGTTTGTTTGCTCCCTGAATAGTGACCATCATTCTGATTTTGTTCTCACTGCTTAAAAATGGTTTCTGAAGATCCCACACATGTTTTCCCTAGTGCATTGGTGATCTGCAGGGTAAGTATTGATACAGAGATCAAATAAATGCTAGTTCAGAAAGCAAAATTACCATTCCAAAAGAGTGTCCTGCTTGTATCAATTTAGTAAGCTCAGATTTAAGACGATATTCTCCAGGGCAACGCTCACCTGCACATGCATGAGTTTTAGTGGTGCCCATGGGAATGGACCAGCGCTATCTGGTTCCACTTAAGAAGGAAGTCCACGTCTCGGGGAGGAGGAGGACACAATACCTCTGTGTCTTCATCACTGGAAATGGCAGAAATGCATTCCCAAACGTTGATTTTTTCAAATTATTCACAATTATTCACCTGCATGTTGGCCAGTGCAAGGATGAAAAGGGGAATTGTAACAGTTGGTGGTTGCTGTTGAAATAAATGCGATGAGGGAGTAATGCCTATCTACCACCTATGTGACCAGTGTGTGCTCATAGACAGAGTGTTATTGGCAACTAACTTAGCACTGTGGTCTCCTGGATCCATTAGCACACCTCTTAGCCTGCTGAGAGGGGAATAACAGCACCAGATTTCTGCTTGACCTGGCAACAATATCAGAAACAAATCTTTTTCTTTTCTGAACCTGAGAAAGTGGCTGTTTGACGGTGTCTCCTTCCTTCTCGCAGAGTCCAGACAGGGCAGCGAGCTTTACGAAGGAGAGGTGAAATAAGTGAATGGACAGCGGTTGCCTCTCACCTCAACGTAACCAGAACAGGTACAGAGAATGCAAAGGTCTGATACTTTCTGCGCTGGAAGAAATACTCCAAATATTCTGATTTCTAGTTAATTTTTCTCTATCTCTATTTGCTCTGTGGAAGGAGAACCTACAACAGATGAATTTTAACAAGCAACCAACATCATGGAGGCATTTGAACTCACATCTCCGTTGCTGGTGAGTGTCTAACCTACAATTGGTTCTGAGGTTTATTTTGCTTTTGACCAGAAAATCTTCTTGAAACTCAAGAAATCTTCCTGACAAACACTTATTCAAAACTGACATATTTCCACACATTAAATTGGTTTAAATAATCAGCAGTTTCCAATGAAAATCTGTTCAGGCAACAAAATACCCAGATAGCTCTATTAGTTGACATAATCCTGCACTGCTGGCGATAACCAAGCACATGTTAGATAAGGCCTGCTCAGCTCATTAAGAGGACAAACTATCCACAGAGGAGCTTTGGTTTGTGACCATTATCTGTCTGAGCAATCCATGCTCTACGACACCATCCCGACAATAGTCAACTGTTTGGCCTGTATGTTTATTTTTAAATACTTGCTCATCTTTTCATTATTCAATTTTCATCTTCTCTGTAAACCTTTCTAACCCTGTTAATAGGGGAAACAGCAATCTGGTAACTTGTTGGCAAATCAGATAACTTTTCTGTGGCAATTCTCACTGATCTTCAAACAGCAGGATACTCTTCCATTGGTTTCCCAATTTCTGATTTCTGATTAATCTCATCCCTGGCCCATTTCAAGCAAATGTTTGCATTTATGTCAGCTATGAACTAAAGTGGATACTTTGGGGTGGAGTCCAACACTGGCAAATTTTCTTCATGACAGTTGTCAGTTGCATTATTCAAAACAGCTTAATACTGTATGACTTCTTGCACAAAAATGTAACATGCTGATAATATCCATTCCCTTTCTGTATCTTTGTCTTTCTCCATTATTATAATTCTGTCCTCTAGCTTTTTCCTCTGCTGAGCTTTCAGAGACCTTCCTAATCAACATTAGACACAGTGGGAAAATGGGTGGCACCGGCATGGGTAAAAGGCTGTACTGTAATTTGAGGGGCTCTGCAATCATCTTCACGAGTGACAGCACAACCCAAGCAGCAAATACAGCTCACTCACTCTGGGGAAAAGCTATTTGATTTTAGATATAAATGTATTTATATTTATGTGCATATATGCTTGTACGCGTCAAATATTAATTTCTTTTATTCTAATCTTCTCTCATTTGCATCTGTCCCTGTGCCTCATCACTCTGGGGCTGGGGTGGCTTTGCACAAGCATTGCCTTTGAGGTGGCACAGAGCAACATCACCCCAGGGAAGAAACTGCGTCTCCAAAAGGCCCAGTTCTCACTCTGTTCCTCCCTGTCACAGGACAACTGGACTGGGCTGGTGTGACTCCATCACCCCGCGTGCCAGCTAGACAGCGCTGTAAAGTACTTGGATAGACGTTTCCAGGTGCAGAGGAGTCAGCCTCTGATGCGGATGGTACCCTGCACCCCTGAGCATGCCAGGCTGGACAGTCATGCCAAGGGGTGTTAAAGCCCGTGCAGGCATGCACAAGGAGGTGTCTTGCAAGAACCTCATGCAGATGAGAGCAAACCTGGGAGCACACCCTGATCGAGGTGAGGATCCAAGACCATGATCCCACAGAGGTGCTGTCCAAGCCCAGACATTAGATGTGACACAAACACCTCAGATTACTAGCCCCTTTAATTTGTAACTCTTATAACAAATCTCCCCATTCCCTTTGATCTGTATATGAGGTCCTTTATGTCCTTAACAGGGGGAAAAATCACCTCGCTTCCCTCAATGCTATACCGGAGGCCACCAGGTTAATTCCATGCTATATGCATGGATAAAAAGGTGGATAAGAAGAAAGAGTAGGTCATGCAGTGGCAAAGGTTGAGAAGCTCTGCTTTAAACACTTTATGGGAAATTGTAAAACTTCTAAACAATTTAATAGATTAACTTCTCCTTTCAGTGGCATCAGTAAAACTGAATTATCATCCTCACTTTTAACTGATGCCTAGACCCAATACTCATCCATCAGGGATCATTTAGTGGTAAAGCAATCAATCCTGCCATGGTGCAGAGGGGACAAACTGTGCAAGATACCATCACCAAATATCCTTTCCACCCCAAAGCATTCTGTGAGTCTTTGTCAATGAAAGTGCATTTGTCTAGTCTTATCTGCTGCAGTATACGTGGAATACAAAGAAAGTAAAATATGCGTTTGTTGTACATGTGCAGATGCCAGACATATTATCAACTCAAGGAGGGCTGCCTTTTTTCCAGGAACTGAACACAGCACCTGATAACCAACCACTGCACCACTACCTCAGGTACCAAATTAATAGAAATGAAAGCAAACATGAAGCTGTCTTAAAATAAGGCTGTGACATGTGAAGGATTTGAGAGAACAATGAGAGATAATGTTGAAAAAATGTGTTTCTGCCTTATCCTCGTTTTAGGAAATCTTCTGTGACTTAAGCCAGAATCTCTAAAATACTGGTCATCTTTTCATCACCAGAGCATGCAAAATATACTTCCCTTTTTTGACTCCTCACCAGTAACAGTTTTGGTTTTGATGTTTGCCTCTCCAATGTATTAAAGATTTATATATGTATCGAGAAGATTACAAATCAAAAAGAATTGGAAAAAGTTACAAAACTTTCTATAATTATTTTAATCAGCAATTGGATTTTATTAAGGCATGTATAATGTGTACAACTATCATTTGAAGAAGTAACTTAAAACTTTTTTTTTTTACTCAAAATATCCCCACTTTACGTAAGAAATTGTCCATTTCCATTACAAAACAGGTAGATTTTTAGTAATAGGAAATCCGGTTTGAATGAAACATATAATAACTTATTTGTTAAAACAGAGAGAAATGTTTGATTTTCCTGCTAACTGTAATAACGTTTCTATATTATTTGACCATAAGGTAAAAAATTAGAATAAGTTTATTTCTCAGCCAGATATGAACTTTACTAAGACCAAACTCCTTGGACATTTTGTGAATGATAATGTGGCTACTGGAGCAAAAGGAAACCTTTCCCTACTGCTGCCTAGGAGTTGGGATTGTCATCAACAAAAAGGTTCAGGCTAAATTAAGAGGTTCAGTGTAGCAGAGTTCTTCAAAGGCTTTGTAGTTGTTCAACTCCAATTAAAAGTCAATTGAATTGGACACTTAATTCCCATTTGTGTCCATGAAAATCTCTCTTCTACAATGTACTGTGTTACGATTCAAGGCTGAAAAAGCAGGTGCACAGAAATGTATAAAGAATGCAATGCATGTACTTATTTTGAGGAATAAGGAAAATAACAGCTATTATGTCAAATGTTTAGTATTTACAATATTTAACAGAGTATCTCCATAGAAGTACACAAATAACCAGATAATAACAAATTAAAATTTTTATATCTGTTTTTATGTATGTGATCTATCACCCGAGAAGTCGTATGATTTTTATGTCCAGAAAATACGTTTTATATTGTCTGCCAAAGGAAGCTATAAGCAGCTCATGGAGGATAGCCAGTACAATACAGACCTGCTGGGGACATATAGCTGAGTATCTTTTTAAGGGAATTAACAGGGGCAGCAACTGTAGTGGGGCTCAGAAGTGATGACAATAGAAAATTCTTCAGGGAAGATAGTCTGACTCTGCAAAAAGTTACTGACATATGTAGGGCAGTAGAAACAGCCCAAGAGCAAATACAAATCCTATCTGAAGATCATGTGGTGAAATGTATCAGAAGGAATTACAGGAGATGAAAATGCAAAGGTAAAACGTAAGGCAGAATTGTATGCCACTTGCTGCAGAGAAAACCGACGTATCGCATAAATCTGGTCTGGAAGACGCCAACAGCGTCAGAATTAGAGGAGACACTGGAACAGTCAAAACCTGATATTCAGTCTCAAATACTTTTGAATTTATATGCGAGTCAGGTTCGAGTGACCAGACCAAAACCCAGCCTGGAGGATTCTGAGAGAGATTCACAAGTGGAAGGACTTTATTTCTTGCTTCTGATTTGGATGTGAGTGAAAGCTCCCAGCAGCAGCCACTCCCTGCAAGCTTCTGTCATTTGGGGCTGAAATACTGTCAGAAATGTTCTCGAACTTTCAGTTTCCCTGACTAGTGTTGAGCAGACCAAGCTGCCAGTTTGTGCACCTAAAGCAGATTACAGCAATCCTAATACAAATTTCAGGTTTGTAAATCAGTTAAAGTATCTGGTGACCGCTGTACTTCTCTCACCATCCTTCTCTGCTGAGTAGATTTAGTGTTAAATACCGCGTCCGCCAAAGAGCTGCTAATAGGAAGCGACCCACTAGGAGAGCTGTAGTTCCCCCCCATCCTGCCTGTGGTCATGCAAAGTTTCTGAAGGTCGCTTCTTCAGTGGTTTTGAGTGGTTTTATTGAACCTGTGGATAAACTGTCTTTAAAGAGACTGTCCGGGCTCTGAGAACAGAACAGTAATTATAAGGAAAATGAATTGCATCCTTGAGGTGTGACCCTGTTGAGCACCATTTGGTCAGCAGCAGTTTCAGATGCTAACAGCATGAACAAGAAGTCACCCCCGCTTTGCTGAAGAATTATTCCTGCGAGCTTGAAGTCTAGTTTTACCCAGGCAGTGTTAAGCAATAAAAAGCTCCTGCTATCAGTATGCTGATCGCTTGTTTTATAGAGGACACTAACCAGCACTTCTCTGTAGAGCAAATACAAGAAGCATTTCTTAATTCTGCTAACCAGTCACTGGCTGATACGGATTTCTGCCAAGAATCTGTAAACGATGTAAAGCAAGTTGAAGAAACAGAAACTTGCCCAGTGACATAAAATACAGCATAATATGCACACATTCTCTGCATGGACAAACAGGAAGGCACAGAACGATAAGCAAATAAGTGAAAACCTCACGATTAACACAAACATAGCAAAGAGAAGCATGCTGAGATGAGGAAAATTATTTCTCCATGACATCAGACAAGAACGGAAAGGTTCAYCGTTTTCCTTGGTCATAGGCATTCRTTACCTGGCTGCAGCCTGGATGCTCATCCAAGGCAAACCAGACGTAGTCTGGGGGCCCGTGGAGCTCAGGGCCTATCCTCATTGTGCAGGCGATTGCACTTTATCCAAAAAGAGCGAGGCAGGAGGAACGTGAAGAGAAGGCATGGAGCCCACAGGGAACCTGCAGGAGCCTCCCACAGCTCCTGGGCTTRTTCCAGCTCTGCGCTGCCCAAGGCAGACCTGTGTGCCAAACATCCAGTTTACACCCAGCCTGTTGTAACTGCTGTGGTCACCGAAGTGTGAGCGGTATCTATATGCACAGGCTGTCATAAAATCTTATTCCAATACATCTTTCTCCAGGCATCTTGTTTCTTAAATAGTCCCCCTGGCCCCCGTGGAAACCTTCCTGAGATCGACTTTTCAATATTTTTAACAGTATTAGAAGTGACTTCTTGCCTCTGTGCATACAAATGATTGTAACTATCCCTGTTTATCTCTGTGACAGATATGTGTGCTAATTAGATATTCTTTTATACATCCAACCAAATCCCGACTCTTTTGAAAATCAGAGCCTCCGCTAAGCTCCTTGAAATGGTTTCTTCCTCTCGGAGAACGCTTTCAAGGCACTCTGTATCCTACCACGAGGAAATGGTGATGCTAAGGGTGCAAACAAATGAATGCTGATCAAAAAAGTCATAATAAAACAAGCTTTTGAAGCGTAATGATTTCTAAATATAAAGTGAGACTGCGGATTGTATTTTTACAACTAAGTAAATGAAACAGTGGGCAGAAGACAACGCATCGATGTCTTCCACGCTAACGATCTTTGCGCTGCGTTACGCACAATCGAGAGAGCTAAAAAGGCAGCGGGGGTGCCCATGCAGCTCGATGCCCAGGAGTTTGACTGGCTCCTCGGGACCAGGCACAGGACCTCAAGGATGAAACACACAGCAGCTACTGGGTCACTGGCAGGGAACGTGCCCCCGCTCGCCTGTGCTTGTGGGGAAGCTGCMGCCTCTATTCCCCCACATGCTCCGGCAGCAGAAGCCAAGAACGATAAGAATGATTAAAGACCTTCCAGGAGAAATACTAGGCTGGTCTTTCTCTCTGCCATGCCAGTTTGTGCAGTTAGGACTTGGTGCACTTCACAAGAAAGCAATGGAGTGATCCTCACCAGATGCTCCAGACCCTCAAAGGGTTCAAGGTCCCACCATAAAAATCTGCAAGGCACTCTCACTCCTTGGGCAGCCTTGGGAACTGATCAGGATCAACAAATGTTAATAGATGTAAGACTTAAGCAAATTGTCGAAACACCTTAGGGCCAGTTTCTATATGTTTATTACTCACAACGAACTCGAGATTTCCATAAGCACTTTGTTTCCATTTAATTAAATAAGTAAGAGCCAGCTTTTTCAAAGTGCTTCATAGATCCCACCCCACCGTGATACCATTGCTGAGCTCTTCTGGGAATCTGGCTGCAAGGGCGTGTGTTGAGTACTTGGAAAATCTAGCTCATTCAGATCTGGCAGGCTGATTTTGAAATAATATCTGGAAATCCACTTGCAACATTTGTAATAACTATCCATTTGCATATACAAAAGCTGACTTTTGGCATGAATAAAATTTTCTTATACCTTTCCTTTGAAAATCTGATCCAGACTGTCTAGACAAGTCAAAAGTCTCATTTGTGCTTAATATTTTATAATTTATTATTTTGCTTTCCTTTCTGATTAATTTGGAAACATCCCTTAGCAAAGATGTAGTGATAGGAGGATATAGTTTTATAGGCTACTCATATAATCCCACTGCTCTTGTCATACATACCCTTGAAGTTTGCTCTAAAGCTTACACACATAAACCCAGCCTCATAAATCTAATTCTGCCTACTGGCATGCACTTTCAGACATCCACAGTTCATCCAAACACGCACTTTTTATTTCCTCCTATACTTTGTTTTTCAATAGTAGCATTGTAAATGTTTAAGCAGGTGAACATTGTAGAGCTAAAAGAAATTTAAACGTGCCATGTATTTGCTAAGCAAAGATACCATGGCAAGACACTGAGACACCTTTAAAAGGGTCTGCCTCTCTCTCTCTCTCTCTCTTTCTTACTCAAAATATAGCTTTTACAAATATGACATCTTAAAATTAAAATGTTTGTTCTGAAAGTAATAGCCAAGACCATAGAATATTTATGTGATCATTAATATTTGAATTTTGAATAATGCATACTTATATATTTCCACAAAAGAATGCAATGCGTGTTTTATACCGAAGTCGTATTATTTTCTCTGTAACAAGTACGGAAGCGGCTTTATTTGTGTTACTCACTTGCAGGTATGTAGTATCAGATAACACCATTAATACTCTTTGTTTCCTGGAAATATCTATGTTAGGCTTTTTCACTTTGCATACATAGGAGGTCCATATTCATAACAGTCTATTTTAAATGCAGGAAAGTTCTGTGCACTTAGCTGTTAATTTTGAAACAGCTTCTCTCTTAATTAATTCTATTTCATTTGTTACTAATTGTATCTGCTTCTTACCAAAAGTTTGTCTCTAGGAAATCTAAGCCACATCCTACCACTTCATCAGTAATGGTATATCTCTGTGCAAGGACACACAGCTGCATATCAAATAGCACTTCCATGCGCTGCCATTCACCATCACTCTTCAGGATGCTGATGAATGTGCTGACAGACAAAGGCTAATTGGCAGACTGTACGGAGTCAGTTTTTGATGACACAGGAGAAATAATGGGAGACAGAGCAGGTAACAAAGGAAGTTTAGAGGGAATAATAACAGAGATACAGACAGAGAGCATTTCATGCAAGGAGAGCACGCAGTCTGAAATACAGCGGGAGGGAACTGAAGAACCCAAGAAATGCACAAAAGCATGAAAGAGGGAAAAGGTAAAGGGGAGCTAACCCTGTACTTACTGCTGTTACAACACAGACAGAAAACATCTCTGATAGGAAACTAGGTTTGGGATGGCACTTTCAAAACTGTGATCTGGCTCACTGAAATGTTTGCTTAAGGTTCATGAACCTACTAAGCAAATGTGAGCCCATTTTCATAGAAGCCTGGACTTGATATGTATTTTGTATTTCAAATTGTGGGCTTGATACGCAGCAATTTCACCTGATTTTCACCTTGAGATTTGGGTGCAGACACAGTCATTACGAGTGCAAACATTCATTAAAATATTTTGCTGGATATTCATTGGCAAGCATAATTACAGTACGTGATTTATGACCACCAATGTGTTCATGGGTTTTTTTGTGAGGCTACTTGTATATGGACAATTCTGAGCACGTGGACACGGAGTTAATTTGAATGCAGCCCAGGTGTTACAGCCGTTCATGCTGGAGCTGTCTCTTGCTATGGATTTCTATAGCAGCTAGTTCCAGGAGMGCTGATTGGGTCTTCGAGCACAACTGTAAAACTTAAAACTTGAAGAAGGTATTCTATGTGAAAACCACCTGAGAAAGATGATGCAAGTAAAACAAATCCACTAAATTGTCCACAGACAGTTCTTCTTTAATTGCAACTGATTGGTAAAGGATTTCCTATACTTAACTCTGTAATTAAAAGAAGATTGACAACTTCTAGTGCATTCTTCCATTAGAAATCTTGCATGTATTTCCAAAGCTGAATTTTGAGCCTTAGAAAATGCCTTTGAAATACTGGCTAACATAAATCACCTTTTATCCACTATTCTCAGTAAAACTGCACAGGTTGAGGATATGGACCCATGCTTCTAAATTATCTGTGTAAGTGCTTATTAGCAGAAACGTGGGGAGGGTTTACATGCTCAGCTAACTAATGGATGTAACCGACTGAAGGAGAACACGTGCATTTAAATCAGTTCAGCCTGTAGCTGAAATCTTCTGCCTCAGTTTTTAAAGGGAGACAGAGTGCTTGGCATCTTCTTCCCCAGCATAATCCCATTGAGCCAAACAGACTGTGGCCAGACAAAGCGTCTGCATTGCTGACTGTGAGCTTCCATCAAGGATTTAGACATCTCCCTGATCTAAACTCCAGTTGTAAATAATTGCAGGTGAAATATGCACCCATAATTACTGTTTTCCTCACAAAAAATGTTGGCATTTGATCCTCTCCTTTCTCTTGTTTTTATTATAAAGCACAAACATGAAAAATATACCATCACACTCTGCACTGTGCACAGAGACATTTTACCCTTTAAGCCTCCAAAGAAATATCAGGCCCAAGCAAATGACCTAATTACTGTGTCTCCATTCAGCGTGTCCCAGGTCAGTGTGCAGATATATGCATAAAGGCAATAGCAGCTTTGGGAAATAATCTTCTTGATTATAAAACAGCCATATACATGTTCTCCTGTGTGTAAATATGTGCCACTCACCAAAATATAACCACACAGTATTGCTGATTAGGTATCAAAAAGGATGGAGGATATATGTATGTTTAAGGAGGATTTTTAAAGCTATTTCCCTCTTAAATCACACACAACATAAGTCAGTGGGAGTTAGCCTTTTAAAATCTGACCTTTGCATCACGCATAATGTCTTTAAGTTAGAAATTTTTCGCAGTAACTTACTCCAGAGGTAGCTGAATAACACCCTCTGCTAAACGTAACAAATATAATCCATGCATTTACTTTTATTTTTCCAGTGTCCATAATTTTSGGGGTTATTGTTCAAAAACGTGCATTTGCTACCGCATTGAGGTAACGAAGAAGCCGTGTCTTTTTCCTCTTCTCTTGGCATACGAATCAGATTTCTAAAAATTCACTGTAGTAATCACAAAATGCTGCTGCAAAGAATCACTTGATAAAACCTTTTGAGATTTCAGCCTACCTCGTCCCTTTGTTTCATAACTAGAAGGAGTATAATGAATGCAAAAACTCGGTGAATAGAGCTCAGCAGGGCCTACTTTTTTCTCATGACTCCTGTGATTATAATAATTTGATTTTATAGGTGTCTATCCTAAGACCCCAGCTAGGGAGCAATCTTTACTGAGTCATGAACTTTCACATCATTAAATCTCTCTACATTTATTTTAAACATATCAAAAGTGTCAAATAACTTTAGATCTACTAAATTTTATTTGCATTGGATAAAATGAAGTTTAGCCACTTGGGAAAATAAATGAAATAGTTTCCTTAGCACTCAGGAAGACAGTTGGGCTCTGGAGTCTGCCTGATTCCACCCATGCGGCAATACAGCACATCTCCTGTACGGGCCAGGACACATGTTTACAAGGACAGGAATCTGAGTAATTTCCTACCAGTCTGAAGGGAATATTAAACTCTTCTGTCACTTGGATGTATATTATTTATGTTCCTTTTTTTATTGTTGTTGTTGATTTCAAAAAATATTTCTTTGTTGGTTCAACGCTGACTCCCGATAGAAAGTGATGAAATGCCCAATATGTTAAAAACCTTATCACTAAATCAGAAGCAGAACTATAAATTTTGGCTTTTGAAACTGAACTGACTGTTGAGGATCATTTTGCTCCTGAAATATTACAGCAGTGATCAATTTGCTGTAAAATTAAGCAGTTTAGTTCTGCAATCTATAGATGGAAAACATGTTGTTCTTGAGCAAAGTTTATGCCCTGCCCAAGGGATAAATTAAATTTTATGGGTAAGACATGCATTATTATATGCTTATCTGTTTAACATATCATTCTTTTCCACATCAGTATTATAAATATTTTTAATCATACATTTGATCTCTTGTGCATATAGTGATATGGTAATTCCCCCTGCCCCCCTCAAAAAATACGACCAAACACAGTTAATTCATCACAGAACAGGGGAGAATATTCTAATCTTCCTAAGAAATATGCTGAAGATTGAAGCAGAGGCACTTAAAATTGGGGCTACTTTGCAATCATTCAGTGGAATAAAATTTTCCTGAAGGAAGGGGTGGAGCTACGTTACCCATTTTTATTATGGTTGTTATTATTGAATATTTATATTACAAGTCTCTAATCAAAACTGGGGGCTGCAGTCTAAGACAATTCAGTTATAAAAGTTCGGGAAAGCAGTCAAATGTATTCATTTAATAAACTTGTTACTGGTCTTATAAATTCTGCTGATTTTCCTTCAATTGTATAAACTAGATTCAAACTGACCGTCACCCTGGCTTTCAAACATTGGGCAACTTCTCTTAGAAGTTCCAGCAGAAATGGATCTTCTGAAGGAAAGAGAAAGAAGAGTGAGAAGCTGTGAATCCTTTGCCTTTCATATATGAGAGACAGCATGGAGAAGACCGTTAAGGTGTTTGTAGGAAGAGGAGACCAGGGAGTCCTGATGCAGTGACAAATAAAATCATAGGTATAATCATCTGTTCAACATTTACAGTATGTGACGCTGAAGTGTCCAAATTAGAAGCAGATGAGCTCCACTTACCCACGTTTACTATCAGCCACATCACTGAATATATTTTAAAAATGGCAATGTTGTAAGAATAGAGTTGAAGTGAAGGTGGACAAGCTGGGAAAATCAGTCATCTCCAGTACCTTTTCTTTTTTTTTTTTTTTTTTTTTTTGCTTCTGTTAAAGCAGATTTAGGGGGATATACTCTACACCTTGATTATCAGTTAATTCTATGATTCTATGAATTCATCTGGTCAGTTTGAATGGGAAAAGTAAACAGCAAAGACATCTTAATTTGGATATTTGCTTACCAGTTGCCTTCAGCATCTGTCATCTCTACTTGATGTCCATTGTGAATACTCCATGTCATACTATGTTTTATGTGCAATCTCTCCCCATATGCAATTTTGACTTGAGATACATGCAATTTCTACTAATTTCTTTTGGAACTGTGCAACTTACTTCTTTACTCAGCTTTGAAAATCTAAAGCGTGGGTCCTTGTAACATTATCTTCATGGTTGACAGCCCTTTTCTGCTCTCACCGCCCACTTGCTTCCTCTCAGTCATACAGATCATCAGTCTTCTAGTTTTTGGTGACATGGTATCAC
Organism: Phoebastria nigripes; assembly: GCA_035582835.1. Classification (NCBI taxonomy): domain Eukaryota; kingdom Metazoa; phylum Chordata; class Aves; order Procellariiformes; family Diomedeidae; genus Phoebastria; species Phoebastria nigripes. Next base: position 1,475,455 of record JAYKAV010000589.1, on the reverse strand, counting down.
CGACATATTATTTCTAGTCATCTTAATCTGCACTTGTTTCTTACTTTTTATTTTCTGTAGCATATGCTCCCATCGTTTTTTCTTATCGACATAAATACTTTAAACAGGCACTTTTCAGCCCATATTTTAGGCTGCCTATAATATGTTTCCATGTGAATAACCTTTTCCCATTTTTATGGAATGAGAAGTTTAAGGTGAATAGCCTAATAAAAAAGAGAAAAAAACGCACCTTTCTTCAAGGTGAGATCTATTCCACTGTGGAGAAAGTGCTGGATGATACATTGCAGGGGACAATCTTGCCTTGCCAGGAAGATGTACATGGTAGAGGTAACTTGCCTTCCTCGCTGGGGTGCTGTGAGGATTAATCAGTGAATGTTTTATAATCCTTGGAAGTTGTAAAGAGCTATGGAATTGCTAAATATTATTATTGTCTTATTATATCCTCACACTTTATATTCAAAGGTGAGTGGTTTTGAGGAAACAATGCAGATGTGTCCCTTATTATCCACCTTCTCCATCACAGCGAGGAAGTTCTGCAAATATACATACATCTCAGGAGTACGCTGCCAAAATTAATTGCTGCAGGTGTATAAATGGGCTGCCTTCTCAGGTCTTTTGGTAAACTTTAATTCTAGTTTTATAAAATCCCTTCTAAAATATTGCTCTCTGGGGCACGCACTGTCTGTATGATCTGTGTTTGTACAGCTCGGTGAGATCTTGATCTGTTACTCAGTGTCCTGCATACTAGCACACAAAAATAAAACAAAAATACATAAAAATGTTACTCACTGAGCAGAAGTTGTATCAGGTAAAAGATTCAAGTCCTAGACATAATAAAGATAAAGTAAATACCAAGAAATTCTAACTAGTCTTTGTGAGGGATGTAGTGCTGATATGAAATTATGCTACAAGAACTGATTTGTAACCAATTTATGAGCACAGATTTTTACCTGTGCACTAAGGGAAAGTCATTGTCCACCTGGATTTTAAGACTCTCTAATACTATCACAATGATCACGTGTAAATGGAACTATTTGAAAAATGAGCATATAATAAAAGTGTTCTCCAGATACACACTCTGTTGGCAAACACCTGGGGTAAACAGAAGTGAATAGCATACTTCAAAGGTGATGTGATACAACTATTTTGTACATTGAAGATCTAGAGAAGAGAACACTGAAATGTTAGAAAGGCTTCTGAGGAGAAGAAGGGGGTGGACTGTCCCTGTGCTCTGGCATGGAGGGAGGCTCTTCAACTGGTCTGTGAGAAGCATCTCTATTTGGAAGACGATTATGTATCAGGTAAGATGAACACATATATACATATCTGAAGAATGTTTTTAAGAGGTAGTTTCTCTAAAATACCTTTTAACTGAACAAATATGACAGTATTGAATCTCTGGATACTAATTTTATAGCCATAAAGAGAATTACACTGATTAAACGTGCCAGACCTACTCAGATCTGTTAAATCCCTGTTAACGCAACTCAAGTTCTAGTCTGAAGATGGGAAGATAGTGCGAGCCATCCTAAATGAGATGACAACTGGAGGCCATGGCACTCAGAAACCTGCACCCAGAGGCACCTAGCAGACCCCAGACATACTAGATAATGTGTGATGGGGTTTATGTCATACCTTACAAAACATCCATTATAACGTTACAACGCAGCATGCGCGCAATTTCTCATCTGTAAAAGCCATCCTATATGAACTCCTCAATCTTCGAATTCCTGAGGTACATGTGTTATGCACTGTGGGCAAGCATGAATTATTGTAGCAGGATATTAACAAAGACTTCGGTCCCATGCATTGAATTCACTGACGATTTGTCACTATCTTCACTGAAAACTGGAATGAGCCCCAGACGGGACAGCAAAATACATTCATACTCTTCCTTGTCTCTTGGAGAAGAACAAGACAAAGGAGGTAGTTCCAGGACTCTGATATCTCACACAACTCAACTACATTTGATTATTATTTGCTTCTCACAACCTGAAAAGAAACCTACTACCAGATTTGTCTGTATCAACCCTGCTGAAGCTGAATACTTTCATACATATGTATGGATAGCTTAAGTTTTTATGAGCATAATTTGGGCTTTTCAAAATAGTGACACAATAACAAAGCAAAATTGAGACATGCATGTAATTTGAATACTGATTTGGTTTTATCTCTTCCTGGTGCTGGCACTTTTGATGCTGCTCTTTTCCATTCCATCTTCTTTCTGTTCTTATTTCCCAATGAATGGAATTAGTTGTGAGTGCATTTGCTGCTTCTGCCAACCAAATATGAAACCTGAGGAAATATGTATCTATGACCTCCCTAAGAGTTTCGGACAGTTACTCATTTGCTGCTACTTCTGAGTTTTCTACCGACTACTTAAAGACGTATTGCTGATCCTCTTGTCAAATAGGAAAATGAGCGCTGTCAGATGGCTATTGCCATGTTTCATGGCATTTTCAATACCATAAGCCCTGATTTTTATTTACAGCACTGCAGCATTTCAAGGAGGTTATTGCAAAGGATGCCTTCTGTCTATATTTCAGGTCAAATACCCTCAGTGAGCTGTTTGCATCGATTTGCAGACTCAGGGCAGGATTCCCAGTGAGCAGAAGGCACTCAACCAGCCGTCTACTGGGTCACGATAGTCGGGTTCTTGTCTGCCTCTGCTGCTGGATCATCTTGCAAGTTTAGAGTTATTAGAGGGTCCTCTATGGCAGAGAACTAGGTATGATGAAGCTCTGCCGTGCTCCTCACCCTTTCTTGAGGTGTATGAGTAACAGGCAAAACCCCAGACCTGTTGCACCTATACAACAGTACAGAGGCCCCTCGCATGCAGCGGCAGGCAGATTTGAACAGTTTAGCATTGTRGGGAATCTGGTCCTAAAAATTATTTATAAGAAGTACCCCGTTAATAATTTCAAAGAGAAAACTAAAAAATGCTCAAGGGCAATCTATGAACAGAAAAAGGGGGTTAAATTCACCTCATAAATTATTTGCAGGTTGAATAATTCATGGAAAATACAGGATGTATTTAGAAGGGTTTGATTCAGTGTGTCAACCTCCTCTGGAAAGTGAAGCTACCTCAGAAACTTTGCATTTTCTAAGGTACYATTTCGGTATGTTACCACAGCAGAATTCCTATCTGGAACCAGATGCCTGGTTCAAGTTTCTGGTGCCTGACACCAGCCAGTACCTGGTGTTATAGGAAAAGCCACAAGAAAAATCTTGCAACTGGTTTATTCCGTCACTATCTAATATGAAGCTTCTTGCATTGGGCAGAAGCTGGAATAAAGGTTTCTTCATAACTGTATTCCTAAGCTGGCAGATATTTCCGCATGTTTGAACTTTCATAATGTGAGCAGAGATTCGCTCACTTCTTTAAAGTTAAGCAGATGTATAGACCAAGTGCAAGAGTACATGTGTGCGTCGTTTACTGGTCACCTTATCATCCGAAGAATTCTTATGTCGTGGACATACAGACTTAAAATTACTCATATACAAATGTAAATGAACATCTAAGACCTTTTTGAAAGCTGTTAAACACTTGGCTTAAACTTGTGGCAAAGAGTTAAATTCAGCACAAGCACTGAGTTTATTTTAACTTCGGATAAAATTTTCAAAATGTACATGAAAGTAGGCTGAAGTATGTTCAAATACAATTGAAAGCCTGGCATTTTAATACGTAAAGTAGGGAACAAAAGAAGCGTATGAGACTTCGTAAACAGAGATTTTAAAACAAATTTAATAATAGACTTTTTAAACTCCCAAATCACTGTCAGAGCATATATATTTTAAAAGACCTATAAATATATTTTAAAACAATCTATTTTCCTTTCACTTAGCTGCCAAGATCTCCATTAGGAGGTTTGTGTTTCCTTCCAACATTAAAGAATACCTCTAATGTCTGTAGCGACGAATGGTGAAGAGTGTCAGTTCTGTTTCTGAAACAAGCAATGCCGCCATTTGAAGGAGGAAAAATGTGAAATAATGAATATGCCTTCGGAGAGCAGTCTGTTGTGTAACAGAAGATGTGCAAAGCCTCTTGCTAGGTTTGATCTTCTGAGTTTCTTCTATGCACCTATAAGGAGTGCAGTTAATTATGCAAAACTTGGTCAATGGGAAAAGTATTGCCCAGAGATGCTGAACCCAAATATAAAGTGCCGCAGAGCATATTGCAAGGACTTTGTTTCATGTTTCCTTCCTTCCAGGTATCAGGAAGGAGAGAAAGGTATCACATTAAAACATGAGCCAATCTCAGCTTAACTGGAGCAGCCACAACTTGAAAAATTATTTGCTTTTTTYCCATGAAGGTTCCCAGAAAGAAGAGAGGAATGCTGCGTTCGCTGGGGATTTGGCAGGTTCGTGGTCTCTTTTCTTTTCCACAGCAGCTTTCTGTGTCACTTGGGCCCCTCTGTGCTTCATTTCCCTATCAGTAAAGGAAAGCAGTAGCATTTCCTGATGTTTTAATAACCATCAATAAACAGGTGGGCATACTAATGATTGCAAAATGCTCAGTCTTTATAATAGAAGGGAGGTATGTACAAACATCGCAGAGTAATGAAAATAATGTCTGCAGGAGCTTTACTGGAACCACAGTACAGAGAGCCGCAGATCCTGCTATAAGAGGATGGGCAATATTTTATCATTGCAAGTATCTTTAAAAAAAAAAATCCCCATGTCTAATTTATAACCAAGAAATGTAATAGGATCTGCAGAACTTCCAAGGCCAGGAGAATTCACAAACATTTTCAAGCAAAGCGATCTCACTCCTCATTTCAAGAAGAAAATGCAAACAATCCATGCTAGGTGTTTTAAACTGTGTGAACAATGTCTAACACTCAGAGACACGGCTGATAAACTCTTCTTCTGCCTAAAACTGCAGAAAATTTTTAGCATGAAGGTCTTCACAAATATTTCAGATATTCTCAAATTTTATGTGGAAAATTCCCTGCAATTATGCATATAAATGTATCTTACTTAATCTAGATAGGGTGTCCTGCCACTTTTGCAAGTAAGAATGAACACAGACTTTAGTGACGCTCAATCTTAAAAATAACAAAAAGAAGAAAACAATTTTTTAGCAATTTTCAAAAAAATCTTTGGGTGCGCTTTAATCTCAGAACTATATTATCTAGCTGTACTTATAAATAATTTCAACTGACATGCGAATTGGATAGTTTTATACCCAAATGCGTATATACAATGGTAAGTGTGTAAGTATGTAATTTATAAAGACATAGGGGTATTCAAAGGACTGTATTTGCAGATCTGAAGTTTTTTTAAAACCTGATTCCTAATACTCATGTGTCAAAGACAGAGGCTGAAAACCACAGTGGTTAAAAACAAAGATAATAAACTGCTTGCTACTCGACCTTAACTACAACGAAGGGGGAAAAATCAGTGTTAATCTTGCTACTCAAACCTTAATCAATTTTATATTTTGCTTAGCTTTTCCTTTTTCAGCATGTATATAATTTTATATATAATATATGCATGGTTTTACATTTATTATCTGTATATATGCTCACCCCAAATTGCTAATTCATCCTTAATTTTTTTGGTTAAAGTTACACACTTAATGTTATTTTAACATAGGGCTTTTTTGTAATGTAATGATATTTAATTTGCATTAGCACAAGTGACGTACAATAGATCATGCTATTATCATGATTGATATCAGATGAACTGGCATAAATTCAACGTTATAAATTGAGCCTATAAATGAAACTATTATTTTACAGGAATTACTGTAGTAGAAAGGCTAAGGACCCTCAAGTCAACCTTAGTCAAACCTACTCTTTAGAGTTTTATATTTTATGCCTGCAATAAATGCTTTTGTGAAAGCCCATAACCTGCAAAAAAAAGTCATTGGAAGTCTATTAATTATAATAATACTATCCAAAAAGCTGTGAGGGCTTATTTTTGTGACATCACTCTTTGATTTCTTACTGCCTTAAATTATCCCTTTGTTGGCTGGGTGAGGGTAACAGTCATACTTTTGTCATTAAATATAAGGAGTTTTAAAGCCTGATCCACCTTAGCTCTAATTGATATTGCTTTCATTTGGCAGATAGTGACCTGATTTATAATTTAAATATGCATCATTATACGCACCTCTTCTGTATAATGAAAAAGCGAAGTTACTCTCATCTTTTCCCGCAATGTTAACATCAAGGAAAAGTATCTTTCTTTTTTCCCTTTTATACTCAGAGCCTAATTGAAAACTGTTCATTGAATTTCAACATGATAGAAAAGTCTTTTTATCTCTCAATTTGTCCATTAGCTATTATAATTGAAGTATCTGCTACACAGCTGAATTGATATTGTTCTTGTTTAAATTCTGGATTTCTCTAAATCTTCTATGAGGCATCAACTAAAAAAATATGGGTTAGGAGACATTAGCTAACAATATTGCTTAAATGGGACATTAGACTAGCACTCCACATGTGTAAAGCTACAGAAAGTAGGAAGTCATCTAATTTTACTGGAGAACGTGTTGCATAATAATCTTAACAGCATGACCATAAGGTTTGCTAATTGCCACATCTGTTTAACAGCTGTCAGATGTTTGCCATATGCTGCCATCAATATTACAACGGAGTACATTACAGGGAGTTTTATTGTGTTCGACTGTTATTTATTTGCCACAGACATTACTACAGCCAGTGACGTCTATTTATGTTAGATCACTAATTATATTTTAAAAGCTGCATGCAAAATCCAGGTTTTTCAGCTTCCTTAGACTCTATTTCTGATGATGTAACTAATAACTTTTTCCCTACAGATCTCCAAACTGATTTATAAATTTCTGTCTCTTCTGATGGTAAATAATTCTTCTGCAAAATAACTTATTTATGCTGGTTTTGAAGAATATTTCTAAACCCAAGTTATGTTTTAATGGTGATGTTTGTATGAACTCAAATACAAACTTCTTTTCCAAAGAACCCACTTCATCCCATGTTTTTTCACCAGGACACAGGTCAGGGATGGAAGATCATTCAGTTTTACAGCTCAGAAGGTTGGATACCCCAATTCTAGTCCCAAACCTGCCACTGACTCACTCGGTGATCTTGATTCATTGTATGACCTTAATTCTGATTTGCTGGTCTGTAAGCTAAATACCTGATGAACAGCTGTAGCATCAGAACTGATTCATTAAATGTCTGTAAAAAGTAAAAGGTGATACAGCACTATTACCATTAAAGCCTATAAATATGGCTGATCTTCACTGTTCTTTTAAATGTTCTTTCAGGGATTTTTTAAATGACCTCTTTCAACTGGTCTGTGCGTTACTTTTTTGTTAAATATAGCTGCTACTACAGCAATGAAATAGGAAGCAGAGATTGACAAAGTGCAGACTAGGCAAAATATGCATGATGTGATTTAATATGAGTTGATAGGTGTCACTGATCTCTATTATAAATAGACTGTGTGAATTCCATATGATGTATTATTTATCTATTGTAGATGCCTTTTTGTTTCATTAATAAACCTGGAAATCAGACGTATACATTTCCAATGACGAGGTTTTGGCTATACAAGGCATTGTGGCATTTGTCTGCAATTGCTCAATTATTTTGATGATTTTCTTCTTCTTTCTATATAAATGATTAATGCTTGAAATGTTTGTTCAAGATTCTCCTGATTTTAGCTCATTTGTCCAGCTGAATTCTTTTTTTTTCCCTCTAATGAGAGAGAAAGATTACTGCAGTGTAAGGACTTCCCCTTTGGCCTGAATTCTAGCTCCTTTGAGATGTTGCTCTGGAGCACACAACATAGGTCCTCTGACTTAGGTTTTTGTTTGACTCTGAGGTCTGAGAACTCTAGCAAATCTCACATTAACAATGCATTTTCAGTTTAAATCTGCCTCAAAGCAGAAACTCTTATGCTGTTGTTCTACCTACAGTTAAAAATGTTTCCCTGGTATTTCTGTACTTGAGAAAGTTAGGAAAATACATTGCTGCTTATTTAGATAGGAAAGGACTTGAATTTTTCAAATTTCTGAAGATAACAGTAAGCAGCAGCTAGTGCCTTCCATTTACTCTGAAGATGCTCAAGCAAAGATGTCCTTGAAGACATTAAAGTGCAAAGAGTTTAAAATAAAAGGGAAAGCTGGAGGTTGTTCCAGGAGCCACATCATCAAGCCTCGAGTCCTCTGAGATGGGTGAGGATGATGAGGGGTCACTGAAGGAGGGCAATGGGGCTGTGAGTTCAGACAACACATGCCTAGAGGAGAAGGAGGTGCTCAACGCCCATGAGAAATCAAACTGCCTAACAAGAACGCCTCCATCAGTAATCTAAAATTTGTCTGCCTTCTGCATTTGATCTCCTTATTTTCTTCTTATATGCCTTTTTAATGCTGTTTGTAGCCATTTCAATTATGTGATTTCCTTATCTGTATACCATTGAGAATACTGTACAAGACTTTATAAACAGCTACTAAGTTTATCTGCCTGTCATTTGGTTTTCATTATGCGAGATAACAATCTTTCTCATATCTTATAAGAAGATATAATGTGATTGTTTCTAAACAGGGAGGGGGAAAAAAGTCTAGTCTGCATTATCCTTAGCCTCGTAGTATTTGTAATGTCAGTAGTGTCAGCACAATCTCCAACATTTTTCCTTGCTGGGGTCCAGGAAGAATTATCTCTCTAGTTTTTTGCGTTTGCTGCTATCTCCTCTTTTTCTCCATTTTAGACACAGTGAGTTTCTTATCTGGAGCGTGGTTATGTGGCCACAGATTTGCCTATATTCAATCTGATCATTCCTAACTGTTTCATGGGGCTCGTGCACTGAAGGGAAGGATAAGAGGCAATTGTCAACAGTTCGCTGTATTAAATATGGATAGATATTATTCATGTAATTTGACAGTTCTTGACTTTCAGCTGTATAATGACAGTGAAACGGTAGGAATTTCAGCAGCCGAACTTCTGTCTTACTTCAAGATAAGCTTATCAACTGTAGCCTGAATCCATTCAACTCATAAGCAGATCAAAACTCATGTCATGCTGAACTGCTCTGCCGATTCCTGCTTCCTACTATTGCTTTACATGTCCATATGGTCTTAGTTGTTGGCCATCTTACAGTTATTTTGCAAGGTTTTTAGGAGACAGACCGTCTCTTGTATTTGTTCAGCACCTTGTACAGTGAAGCTATGGATCCTGCTTGATGCCACCAAATGCTCATGTAACATAAATAACATGTAATGAAGTGATAATAGGTGATGGTCAGCCCTTGTATTTTGTTCTCTCTTCACCAGTTATGCACTTGATCTACGAAGAGAAGCTGCTTTGTTTGGCTTCCCATTTAACATGAAAAAATGCCCTGAGGTTTCTCTTGTGCTATTTATCCCAGAGATTCAGAGGGATCTCTGAACAATATGCAGGAATCATGTATATCATTCGGGCACTCCCACCACCACAGCATGGTATGGCAGCTGCAGACTAAACAATGTCTTTAGCTTAAGGATTGATCAAGTGTCTGTGGAATTTCCATGCTCCCTTACGTGCCTTCCGCATTACAACACTGTTTCCAAACTGGTGGGAGTTGGCGGGGGGGGGCAGGGGGGCAAGAATAGTGGATTTGGAGAACTTTCGGCAGTTGAATGTTCAATTTAAAAAAAAAAAMCAAACCAGAATTGTGAAAGCAAATGTGAAATCTCTTTAGTCATCTCATTCATTTTCTTCTCTGCCAGTTCACTGGATTTTGATCTTACAGGGACTGTAAATTCCTTCAGGCTAGGATTGTCTTTCTGTTTCTGCCTGTACAATGAAGAGCATAAGAACATATAAAAATGTACAAATGTTGCTACTGGCTCAGGTCACAGGCTGCTGTCCTACCTTCAGCTAGACCTTGTCGACTCGCCATTGTGTCCAGTATCATCATAGAATCATAGAATCATAGAATCATAGAATCATAGAATCATAGAATGGTTTGGGTTGGAAGGGACCTTGAAGATCATCTAGTTCCAACCCCCCTGCCATGGGCAGGGACACCTTCCACTAGACCAGGTTGCTCAAAGCCCCATCCAGCCTGGCCTTGAACACTTCCAGGGAGGGGGCATCCACAGCTTCTCTGGGCAACCTGTTCCAGTGTCTCACCACCCTCATAGTGAAGAATTTCTTCCTTGTATCTAATCTAAATCTACCCTCTTTCAGTTTAAAGCCATTACCCCTTGTCCTATCGCTACATGCCCTTGTAAAAAGTCCCTCTCCAGCTTYCCTGTAGGCCCCCTTCAGGTACTGGAAGGCTGCTATAAGGTCTCCCCGGAGCCTTCTCTTCTCCAGGCTGAACAACCCTGTTGTGGTTTAACCCCAGCCGGCAACTAAGCCTCACACAGCTACTCGCTCACTCCTCCCCGGTGGGATGGGGGAGAGAATCGGAAGGGTAAAAGTGAGAAAGCTCGTGGGTTGAGATAAAGACAGTTTAACAGGTAAAGCAAAAGCTGCGCACGCAAGCAAACCAAAACAAGGAATTCATTCACTACTTCCCATCAGCAGGCAGGTGTTCAGCCATCTCCAGGAAAGCAGGGCTCCCTCATGTGTAACGGTTACTTGGGAAGACAAACGCCATCGCTCCAAACGTCCCCCCCTTCCTTTTTCTTCCCCCAGCTTTATTTGCTGAGCATGACGCCATATGGTATGGAATATCCCTTTGGTCAGTTGGGGTCAGCTGTCCCAACTGTGTCCCCTCCCAACTTCTTGTGCACCCCCAGCCTCCTCGCTGGTGGGGTGGGGTGAGGAGCAGAAAAGGCCTTGACTCTGTGTAAGCACTGCTCAGCAATAATGAAAACATCCCTGAATTATCAACACTGTTTTCAGCACAGATCCAGAACATAGCCCCATACTAGCTACTATGAAGAAACTTAACTCTATCCCAGCCAAAACCAGCACAAACCCCAACTCTCTCAGCCTGTCTTCATAGGAGAGGTGCTCCAGCCCTCTGATCATCTTTGTGGCCCTCCTCTGCACTCGCTCCAACAGGCCCATGTCCTTCTTAATTTGGGGGCCCCAGAGCTGAATGCAGTACTCCAAGTGGGGTCTCACGAGAGCAGAGTAGAGGGGGAGAATCACCTCCCTCGACCCGCTGGTYACGCTTCTTTTGATGCAGCCCAGGATACGGTTGGCTTTCTGGGCTGTAAGCGCACATTGCTGGGTCATGTTGAGCTTCTCATCAACCAACACCCCCAAGTCCTTCTCCTCAGGCCTGCTCTCAATCCATTCTCTGCCCAGCCTGTATTTGTGCTTGGATTGCCCCAACCCATGTGCAGGACCTTGCACTTGGCCTTGTTGATCTTCATGAGGTTTGCACGGGCCCACCTCTCAAGCCTGTCAAGGTCCCTCTAGATGGCATCCCTTCCCTCCAGCATGTCGACCGCACCACGACTGCTCATCAGCAAACTGGCTGAGGGTGCACTCGACCCCACTGTCCATGTTGCTGATAAAGATGTTAAACAGCGCCGGTCCCAGTGCTGACCCCWGAGGAACGCCACTCGTCACTGGTCTCTACTTGGCCATCGAGCCGTTGACTGCAACTCTTTGAGTGTGACCATCCAGCCAATTCCTTATCCATCGAGTGGTCCATCCATCAAATCCATGTCTCTCCAATTTAGAGACAAGGATGTCATGCGGGACAGYGTCAAATGCTTTGCACAAGTCCAGGTAGATGACGTCAGTTGCTCTTCCCTTATCCACCAATGCTGTAACCCCATCATAGAAGGCCACGAAATTTTTCAAGCATGATTTGCCCTTAGTGAAGCCATGCTGGCTGTCACCAATCACCACCTTATTTTCCATGTGCCTTAGCATAGTTTCCAGAAGGATCTGCTCCATGATCTTCCCGGGCACAGAGGTGAGACTGACTGGCCTGTAATTCCCCGGGGGGTTATGTTTCCCCTTTTCCAGTCAGTGGGAACTTCACCGGACTGCCACGACTTCTCAAATATGATGGATAGTGGCTTAGCAAATTCATCCGCCAGTTCCCTCAGGACCCGTGGATGAATCTCATCAGGTCCCATGGAGTTGTGCACCTTCAGGTTCCTTAGATGGTCCTGAACCTGATCTTCTCCTACAGTGGGCGGCTCTTCATTCTCCCTGTCTCTGCCTTTGCCTTCTGTGACCCCCTCTTCTTGGCAAATATGGGACACTAAAGAAAGTCAATCATTACAGCCTTCCCCAGAATATTTTCAAATAATTTATGTTTATTAAATCATTGTTGATGTGCTTTTCTTCTCTGAATTTGGTCACTTTTTGACTACACTTTTGAGCAGCAGTAAACAAAAATTATCATTATCAGAATAACGGAAGATACAGAAGTTTTGCAATTTCTTAACAGTAGAAAACCCTTTGCTATTTGACTTTTCACTACAATATGTTGGTAGAAATATGACTTCAGGTTTCAGAATTAAATGCATGCCTCAGTGGTTTAGTTTATGCATTCATAATTATATTTACAATTAGAAATAATGCAATCAGGAATAAATTTTTTTTTATTGGCCGAGTGCACAAAATGAGTTGGGGAGAAAATGTAGTTTTAAGCCATGCCTTCTTCGCCACAATTTAGGATCATTTAAGCTTCCTCTCTGACATACATTAGGAAATTATAGGCTAATGAAGTCCATATGGGGCAGTATTACAGCTAAAGATTGCTGGATCTCTCACCAGATTCCCTTTTGCACAGCAAAGCCTCAAATGCTGCGGATGCAGTAACAGGATATAAAATCACTGCAGTGACTCTGCGCAGTTACACCGTGCAATGGTTTCCTGTAAATATTTTAATTCCTTTATAATGGAAAAGTGAAGCTTTAAATGGAAAAGCGGATGGGGAGAGGGCGCATGGCATCTCTCACGTAATTGAGAATTCACGTGCCCTGCTAGGCAGGGTTAATGGGCATTGCCCTGCAGTAAACCGGCTCCTGTGAATCCTTGAAATGTCAAAGTGGTACAAAACAAGACTGTGAACCAGGTCCTTCTGGTGTTAACTGGAGGCTGCAGGGCAGCTCTGAACCTAAATGCATAATTTGTAGACACAGGATGTCATTTACGATTGCTTACCTCTCATTAAAACTGATCAGAATGGTTTTCTGTGAGAAATTGATTTTTAATCGGAAAAGTTAAATCTGTGAACCTGTTCTGTTTTCCCTTGAAAACCTGTAAACATTTTGCTGGGAACTGATGGAGAATGTCCTTGTTTGCTGATAGTTTCAAAAGCACTGAATGACCTTTTTTTCCTTCAGTCTTTGGCCAAAATCAGCAATGTAAAATATTTGTTTGCATGCTTTGCACAGTGATTTTTGTCAGAAAAGTCATTTTCCATCAAAAAAAAAAATTTCAAGGGATGTTTTCACTTGCCAGATTGAGAAGCACATTAATGCTGGGATGCAAACAGGAGGGCAGACTTGTACAGTGGGCTTCCACACTTCTCATGATACTTTTCAACAGGATTGTCACCAGCAGCACAAGGTGCAGCAATGTCAGTTTTAATTAAAACCTTTCGTTTTACCTACTGCACAGAACAGCTGCAGCATAAACTGAGAAGCAAAGGCACCACAACATGTACAAGTTCAGGTTTTGTTGAACATAAATAGGAGACATTACTAATGTCAACCCCACACAAAGCTGGTTCGTCCTATAAATTCTAGAAAATTTTGATCGCTTCTCCCCAGAATGTTCCACACAAACTTTTGCTGATTTTCAAAGAATGTCAGCTAGAAAAATTTGCAGATTTTTTTTTTCCTCAAAAAGTAAAAGGCAACTAACTATTTTATGYTTAGATGTATGTGTAAGTGGCTTATGAATCATGGCTAGATACCATTAAATAAGTAGCCCACAGAAGTTGCTGAATCTAATTCAGTAACAATTATCAACTTAAGCTTGCTCCCCAGGCTTTCCAAAGAAAACAGTACTTTTTATAGGGTGGATAGTAGCTGTTTATTGTTACTAACCACAGTCAAACTTTGTAGATGTTTAAAACAAAGGGGCTTTAGGTAATATAGCTGTAGGTATCGAGTTCTTTTTGAATTTCAGTGTGACTGAAAGATTTGGCAATACAAAATCTTAAACCTCCATAAATAGATGGTAACTCTCCCTCTGTCGCTAAGCCCCAGGACTGCCCTATGTGCCGTTGCTCATCCCTGCCTGATGATTTTACCTGCTGCTCTGACTCAGCTGCCACCTCTCTCTTAGGATGTTCAACCCTGTATTTTGAAGTGGTCAGTGTAGTTCTCTAACTCTCTTAGCAGTAGAGTCAAAAGAATGACTTGGGGTAAAAGTCAAGCCTGGGCAGAGAGGCTGACACAAGTACGTATGCTTTATGCTGACCCATCACACAGGACAAATCTTGCCTGGAACTGAATGCCCATTTGTGTATGTAGAGAATGAGTTGGATGAGCAGGTGTGATCCTGAAGGAGACAAGTTATCTCCTTCCCCAGCAATTAAAATGGGGCTGGAAGTGCGTACCACAAACCCGGGGTGGACCCTAATCTCCTTGAGGACCCATTATTAAGCAATTACTGCAGGATATCTTAAGCTGGTGTGTCTGATAGTCCTTGTCTTAAATCTGAGCTGCAGCTCTGAGGGTGTAAGCAAAAATGCACTTTGAAGCAGCTATGTGAGTGGAAAGGCCACCACGGAGCAGCCAGCTTGGCCTCACCGCAGCCTCTGAGCCCCACAGCAGAGCTGGCTGGATGTTTCGCAACCCCTTCCACCCAAAATCAACCAGGTGAGCAAAGATGATTTACACAAATGTGTTAACTGAAACATAGTAGGAGCATTTACAACRACTGCCCTGTTGTAAGGTGGTGGAGGTGGAAATGCCCTGCATGGGGAGCGGTGACGAGGACCTGAAAGTGGCAACATCTTCTCTGGGCTGCTGGATCTGAAGGACATTTGCCTCTAGCCTTGCTCCTGCTACTAAGTCCCCTTTGCCTCGGTTTCCTGAGGTTTTATGCAGGTAAACATATTCACCTCCAGGGAGGGGGAGATTGTTAATTAGATAATGATAGTCAAGTTATTTTAAATTGACAAATTGCTAAGTCTGGTGGGTGATGTGTTTTTATTTCTTTGCTTGTTTTTCAGAGATTTTTTTTTCTTTGTGAGCATTCACAGAAAAATCTTTGCAAGATGTGCATCTCATTTTCATGAGAATTTCATGAAAACACCAGGGAACAGCAACTATATTACCTGAAGTTACCTTTATATCATAAGATATAGGTAGCAACTAGTCAAAAGACACAAAGGAGCTTTGGAATTTAAACTTGTTAGGTGTTCTGCTTAATATAGCTGAGCAAGAATTTATGCTGGCATTGAAGTTTTCAGAGCTAGGCTATGCTATTTAAAATGGAATTTCACACTAATGAGCCTAAAATAAAATAATGTGTGGAAGGAGATTTCAAAGTATACTCAATTGTATCAGTTGTTCCGTATAAACGGAAAAAAATTACAAATACAACCGAATAGCACCCTCTTCTGGACACTAACACCCATGCAAAATGCTTTTTCAAAAATACAGATTTTGCAGCAAGTCATAAGAGGTATGCTGGTCCTAAAGGAGAAAGGGAGAGAAGGTAAGATGCTGTAGATAATGTTTCACATTCCATTTTCCAAGAAAAACATAGAAAATATTACTCTACTTTTATTTTTCTGTATGTTTTATATTAAATCATGAAAAAATACCAGAAAGCCAATTTGCTTCAAAAGTAGATCCTAGTTATGAAAGGTTCATTTTCATCACAGTTTTATCATTACTGTAAGACCTTTCAGGTGGGTCACTCAACAGATTTGGGTTAATAATTTTTTGTGTCCAAAAGATACTTCATTTCAGTCTATTTCTGAGCTTATCATAAAAAGATCTTTTTTTTTTTTTTCCCCACTATATATGTTCAGAAAATAGTTTGTGGAGCTACATTTTATTCTTTAGTTCTTTATGAGCAAATATGTTTTATGTATTTGCTATTCTGCCTTCTTTGGGAAGATGGTCTTAYGTTTCTGATTCTTGACTGAAAAAATTTAATTCTTAAGTTCAAGTTTCCAATGCAAATTTAAAATTCGCTTTCAATGAATATGCTGCCACACTCTCTGAAACTCACGAAGCCTGATAATAGATGAATGAATTTGTTACAGGATTCCTGGAAAGCAAACACATATGACCATGGGGAACATTACCATGATAAAGGTTTAATTGTAAAATGAAAATGAGTAGCAGTTGAAGTTCAGATAGTATTTCCCTAGCTGTGATTTTTGCATGCAGATGTTAATCTAAAGGAACTTAAGATGTTACCCCCTATGATTGTTACCCTTTTCGTGATCTTTTCAGTGCCTGAAAAAATAAGTACTAACATCTTGTGACACGAACACAAAGCTAAAGCCTTCTTTCAGAAGGATTATAAATTTTTTTATTAATTTTTTTGTGCAGTGGGTAGTACAGAGGTCAAGAATAGTAGCATTAAGTTGTGCTGCAAAAACAAAATACTTTTTTTTTATTATTGTTATTTTACACCAGGACTGACCAAGCTAAACACCTTGATAATTAGAGATCGGTAGATAAATTTTCTAGTCAGAATATCCTCCGATGCTTTGTAAAATAGCAATATGTTTATACAGTTCAAATGCAGAGTTCTTTGCACACTATTTCTGACAAAGAAGATTTGGGGTCATACTTCTCTGTGTTATGGCCGAGTTAATTAAAATCTGCACACAAAGTAAGTGTCTCATATACATTGTTYATCATTCTAACAGTATCAAATGTAATCTATAGCATCATAAAAAGAAACACAACTCTTGCTCACTTGAATAATCCCACTAAACTCAGAATAGGACTTTCCTTGTAAGAAAAACTTGCAGTCGTCAAGAGCTGTAGCTCCAATGCCCAGGACATGGTACTTAATAAATGACGTATAATTACACAATAAAAAAGGAATTTTCTCTTTATTTTTATCTATCATCAACTAATCTAGATGAAGAAATCTTTTAATTTAAAAGTTGGAGAGGTTTGATCTCTAATAGCTAAGATAGATACAAGCAGAAGTMCTTCTTACTGCTATCTGACAGTAAAACATTCCTCTTATGGACCTTTGCACAAACCATGGTTGTGTGAAGAGGAAACCCAATAAAGGTGGTTTTGTGGCAAATTGATAGGCATTGCTTGTACTGAAATTCTCCAGTCTTTTCTATATGCACAGACTTCATGAAAGATGGTAAGATTTATAGAGGAAAAACTGAAGGAAGAAGATTATTTTTGGTAAGCTTTAGAGTGTATGAATTAATAAATTCTAGTTGTCCTGGCTCTTAGGGATTCCATTCTGTCTAAATTTCAGTTTTGTTTTCTACTTTCCTTCCCCGGTAGAGTTGAACCTGGGAATAGCATCACTCAATGGCTCGTTAGTTTGATAAAGTGGCATAAGTGACTATAGCTACAATGGGTACTTCTAGCTCAGAAGCATTTATAGGTCTCAAGGGAATTCTGAAAAACACCAGAAAGTCTTTAGGTACTGAATCACAGGCAAGTATTTTGAATCTTTAATTTTTTTTTTTTATATATTCTTTTCTATGAGAATGTCAGAACTAAAATATGGAATATGCTTTTCCCACTTGGTTTCTATTACTTGTAAAGCACTCAAAAGCTTCTAGAATAAAATTACCTCCATGCCCTGCTAGGGAGCAAGCAAAACTCCACTGAGTATCAAGGGAGTCCCTCTGCTGGCGTTGCTTTCCATTTTTAACCCAAATATAATAATAAAAATGACTAAATATTAGACTGGAGCTGTACAATCTTAGATCCAGCATTTATTTGTTATCATGTTTATCCCAGTGGAGTTTTACTGTACTTTTATATTTATACAAAATGTGCTGAAGTATATTCCACAAATTAACTAGTTTATTTTCAGGTGCGACATTCATCATTATAATAATGAAAGTTTGTTTTAGAAGTTTGTTCAGATTATGATAGCAGCCAATTTGCATTTAGAAAAAAAGAACTACTGAAACAAATGCAGAGATAAGAGGTGCAGGAAGGAAGGGAAGGTATGGCAGAGAAATGGTTTGCAAAGAAAAAAGCGAATTGCAGATAATAGATTAAAAAACAACAAGAAAAAGATTACAAAGTTTCAAAGAATCCAACAATTTTAGATTAGTTTAGGGATACTCCAATTCAGCAAAAACCTGAAGTCCACACAACTCTTGGCAAAAAAAGGGGCATAAAACATCTTCTTAAGGATAATCAGAGCCTGATAGCAGAACAGCATTTTCACGCACAAAACCCCAAGCCACTGAAAGCTGCCTGCGCACCCAGCTGCGGCAGTAACAAAAATGGAGAGCTCAGGCACGCACCCACTGATGCAATTGGTCACTTGTTCTCACGTACCGCCGCACCTCCATCCGCGCACACAGYAACTGTGCCAACCAAGGCTGCCAGGCATCGGATAAAGGACAATTTATGCTGAGAAGCAACTGCAGATAATCAGAAATTCCCTGAGAAACTGAATTCAATCTTGAAACAATATAGCTAACTTTTCTAATCATAACTGTGTATTTCCCATTGTGTGAAAGACAGTGAAGCACAGTTGCATAGTTAACCCCTGAAAATTTCCCGTGTGGATTTAGGTCTGCTTTCTGACAATGAATAATTGGACATCTCACCATAAAAATACATTTCTATTTTGTTACAGTATTTATTTGAGGTTTAATCACAGTTGTCAATGTGTTATTTCAGTGAATAATATTTTCATATTGAGTTATTTTACAGTTCATACAGGAGTAAGAAATATCTTAAGGTACTAACTGATTATTTAGACTTTATTTATTGTAGAGGAAAGCAATGACATTGAAAATATTGTATAAATAGCAAATACATTAAACAGCAAAATCCCTACCTTGCGTTATGAATTGAAATGACATTATTTTAAAACATTTGAAAAACATCATCATAATTATATGTTATCAACACAGAGACAGATTACCTATTATTTTAACATAATTAATTTTAGTGCTTTTATGTTGCTGTGTATGTTATTATCCATCAATATAATTATGAAATGTTAAAAATTGGGGGTTGAATCTTGAAGTTATTTTAATTGGCTGGGTTTTTTCTCTAAATCCACCGTTCATTTGTCTCCATCTTCAACATCTGAAATTTTTAATTACAATATACATTTCTTTTTTGTCTGTCTCCTAGGCCACATTCCAATCATCTCACTTGTGAAGTTTTCGCACCAGGGCCTTCAAGAGAGATAAGCTTTCCCTCTTCAGTGACCACAAGCTTATAACCAAGTTTGTATTTTTTTCTTGCGATACTGCTGGGGTGTTTTTCACATCTTATTGGTATGTTCTGTTCATTTATACATCTGGTTTCTATCTTTTTTTTTTTTYTCTTTTAAACCTATCCTCCTCCACCTATTGTGAAAGGCAAACAAAACAATAAATGGTATAATATTTTAAAGGGCTTTCTCTATGTCAGGGTTTGTCTCCTGTCTAGCTCAACTGATAACTCTCTTCCCACTACTTCAATAGGTTTGGGTTGGTTTTTTTTTCTCTGAGCTTGCAAGGTAGACTACATTGCCCCTGTGTGATCTCAGATGATGGGGGGGCGGATGGAAGCTCTCTATGAAGGTAAAAGTTTACACATTTCTTGTCGTACATAAATGTCTGTCTCCAGGAAAGCACTGAGGCCACAGCTGTCCAACACCGTGCCTGGGAACGCGTCTCCGAGGCTCTGATGAGGCCTGACTTCTTTTATGCCTCTGTCTGATGGTTTTTTCCCTTTCTCATGATTGGCAGTTGTCTTTTCTGGGCCTTGTTTGCTTGCACTGCACTTGTAGGGAGCCTGAAGCACTGCAGTATTTTCATTTCAGTCAGGTTAAGGGTGATGAAGATTACACATGCATACTGATTTATGCCTTAAAGGCTGGAAATAGTGTCAAGTGTGATCTCAGCAGAGCGCTGCTCGATGACTCAAGTGCTTGGTACGGTGTTATACTCTCAGACATCAATCCTCATCCAGTAAAATGAAAACTCTCTGTCCAGAACATCGTTCAATAAAGTCCTGATCTGTAAGTGTTATTAGTTATTAATAAGACAATAATGATGTTTTCAATGTTCATGCCAAAGCCAGAATCGAGTCTTTATCAGGCTAAGTACTGTTGAAACACAAAGCACTGAGCACTGCCAGCCTCAAAGAGCTTTCGCTGTAAATGTGCACTTGATAACCGGTATCTCTGCAAGCCATGTTATCCACATACTCGTGTGCTTCTGAGAACATTTCACTACAAAGGTCTTACACAAAGAGGCGACATAACTGTAAGTCCAACGTTTTTTAAAGACAGGTCCTTACATTATTATATTTGGAAGTGCCATATGTCAGGAGTTCTTGTAAACAGCAGTGGATCTGAAGGTGGCTGTTATCCCAAAGACATGAGGCATTTTTTTTAATATTTCAGGCTCTGCATGACATTGAAGTCAGTGCTATTGACTGTTTTTTCTTCTTCTTCTAACCATATATGTAAAACAAAAGCAAAACAAAACACAGAGTGAGTGATTTGACAGTTAATATTCCCTTAAGATATAAAAGGCCAAGGACTTGAACCACAGGCGCCTCCATTGCAAGCTACTGGTTCTTCTTGTGCCAGTGCCTTTCTCTCTCTGGTTTTAACCACACGTAGCTGCCTGCACCTGAAAAACTCTTCCCAGCACAGACATTATCAAAATTCATATGTCCCTACGAAAAGTATTAATTTGGCCCTACCTCCTCTTC
Organism: Phoebastria nigripes; assembly: GCA_035582835.1. Taxonomy (NCBI): domain Eukaryota; kingdom Metazoa; phylum Chordata; class Aves; order Procellariiformes; family Diomedeidae; genus Phoebastria; species Phoebastria nigripes. The sequence continues at coordinate 1,454,709 of JAYKAV010000589.1, read as the reverse complement.
CCCCAGTGAAAAAAGCCTGAAAATTCCCAGCTGAGCTGTATTTGCAGCATGCTGGGAAATACCAGAGATGGGAAGAACAACACAAGAGCAGTCCAAGACTGAGCACTTTCCTTCCAATTGCCTTCAGCCCTTGCCAGCATAGGGAACTAAGCAGTTTGGTTTGCTACTGACCAAGCGCTTTTTGCAAGACAGCTGGAAGGAATGATGGAAGGGGTGGAGGGAATGCCTCTTTCAGATGCCAGTTGCAGCAGTACAGTTAGCTCTGAATCTTTTCCCGTAAGTTAATTTAACACATCTCGTTAATAGTGTCCAATTGAATAATGTAGCAAATGCTTCTAAAAGAGCTGGTAACGCACCAGACACGAAACCATTCATATCTGACTCAGTAGTGCAACTTCAGACCATCCCTGTATCAATTAAATATTGTTACCCTGACACCCAGTCTGAGAGAGCAAGCACATCGGTGAGTACGGCTGCAATGCTCTTTCCCTGCTGTATTTGTTCTGGCAGTCAAAAGGGGGCACATAGCCTGCCTAACTGCCATTACAGGTCCTTGGCTAAGTGAAAATTCACTTTTAACAAAACACAATGCCTGTTCTTTTCTAATCAAATCAAGCAGGCTTGTATTCTAACGAAAAGGCATTAAACCCAGGGAGAAATAGATAAAAATGCTGTACTCCAAAGTACACCTGTGACTGCAGCTGTAACTGGTAGGTAGACAGACAGACAGACACTCTGTCAACTTTGGAAATGGGTCATAGTGTTCTGGAAAAAACAACAAAATGAGTTAAAAGTCAGCCTTCAGTCCTACAGCTCTATCTATACTGTGGAAAAATAGATTCAAGTTGATTACTCTTACTCTAAGATTTAATTTCTTTTGGATATATTCCCAAAACAGTCTCATCAGCACTAACCGTATTCCTATTTCTGTGCTATGTTTTATAGGTACTGGCTGTGTAGCCATGCTAACATAAAACCATCTGTATTTCCAGAATCAATGTAAATTCCTTAATTTTTATTATTTTGGGGAAGAGAGGATTTTCAGAAAATTTATCTGAATAAATTTTGAAACTCCTAGTCATGTTCCACATTCAAGACACATTGTGTGGAGTTCATTTGGTTTCCTTCTTCGTTAGTGTTTTAATGTGTTAATCAAATTTTTAATCTAAAAATGGATTAAAATATACCTGAGGTCTTGAAGCGACATAAATTTGATCCTTGCAACCAGCACTATGATGTGCTATCAAACACAGTTAGCAGGTTTCAAAGGCCGGAACTAGCATTATCACCTTCTGTGCCTTATCTTGGCCCCCTAACAATCCCATGTCTGTGCTATATTGTTTTGGCAAAATGGGTCAACGGAAATGTCAAGCAGACACCACTTTCCCAGGAAAATAAAACTTCAACTGTAATATGAACTGGCATTTGAAATTCTGGGTACGTTTAGTGCATACACAAACTATGCTGCATTTATTAATGAATGCACAGTTACATCTACACAGCTACAAAACCATTCAGCAACAAAATCAAACTCGCAAGGAGAAAGCAGAATTAATAGTTTGTTTTCCCATTCGTGTTCATCCACATTATATGATCTTCAGTTACCCATGTTAGTCCATTCTGCCCCCTCTGCAGCCGCTTTACCCCTGTATCGCCAGGTAAGTGTTTTCCTCCCCACTACCGTGCATTCCCCAGAGCACAGAAGAAATATCGGTGCCTAACACAAGTCTGAAGGCAGCAGGAGCCTGAATTGGATGCAAAGCACGCATAGATGGAATGTGTCTGCCAGAGACTTCAGCTGCCAAACACCGAGTCTTTACTGATCACATGCAAATGGAGCTTTTTGTGTCTTACAGCTTGGTGAAACTCAAGTAGCAAAAGGCATCTACCCAAAGTAAAGGCCATCTGACTTCCAAATTTCCATTTTCTACTCAGCGTATGTATAATGCTGTGGGTCCTTCCTGAATAGCTGCATTTTTAATATAGGGCAAAGCGACACAACTTTCAGTAAGCTGGCACTCCAAAACGGCTGAGCCAGTTTGTTGCTGCAAAGCACTGAACGCCCTTGGCACAAAACATGTCAATCCCCCCTAAAAAGGGGTGTCATCTTATAGGAAGGAGTTTTCTCCAACCCTGGAGGAACATTGCCTGCCTGTAATGCCCTCTGAGGTCTACATCCAGAAACCCACTCAAACGACGAGAGGCTTTCCAGTAACTTCAGTGGGTATCAGATTCTTATTTGGCACTATAAATGAAATTATCTTCAAGATTTGGGGTGAGCATGACTGACGAAAAGGTTGAGGGCTTGTGGTGGACAAATGGCCTGTAAGAAGAGAAGTCTCGAAAAGGAAGAGCTGGAATATCAGAGTGGTTTTCTGACAATTACGCCCGTGCAACCAGTTTGGTTCTCACTAGTCTTGTGCTAGCAATAAACACTTCGCATGAAGACCAGTAATATGACCCCAAAGAAAAGGCCAAAACTTAAGGTTAGTTTTCACTGCTTCTACTACACCAAGGTTTAATCCCGCCATCAGCCCTAACTCGTTGCCGAACTCTGGCAAGCACTGCTAGACGAATTAAAGCTCTAACGTAAGATAAAGGCCCCTGGGGGAAGGAGGGTTGAAGCACGCACGAGGCCTCAGCCCCGCTACCACGGTCACGGCCTCAGCAAAGGCGCGCGTGGGGCAGGTCGCCCTCACGGAACGCACAGGCCTCGCGTCGGCGGCCATTGGGTTCGTCAGGGATGTTCCGCCGCGGAGCCCGGGCAGAAACGAGAGGCCGCTTCGGGGTGGCGGGGGAGCAGCGGCGGGAGGGAGCCCTCAGCCCGGCGGTAGGTGAGGGCAGCCGCAGCCTCGCCGCTGCCACTGAGCATGCTCGGCTCCTCCACATCCGCCCCTGCTCGGCGGCGAGAGGCGCGGGGGGAGAGGTTCCCCGTCGGTAATAAGCCCCTTGCGGGTGGCGGAGGCGGCGTGCGAGGCTCGCTGCCGCCATGAACCCCGGCGGCGGCGCGGGGGCGGCGCCGGCCTTCCCCGGCCCCGTGCAGTGTAAGTGCCGCTGTGCGCCAGCGGGGTATGCGCGCTCCGGGGCCCGCGCGGCGGAAGCCGAGTTGAGCTGGGGCCTGGGCAGGCCCCGAAACCTGAGTAGCGCAAGAACCAGGCGGGAGCGGAGCCCGGGAACCTGGCTGGGGGGGGAACCCGGGAATCTGGGTGAGCGCGGCGGCCCGCAGAGGCCGTGAGGGGCAGCGGGCAGCCGGGAGCGCGGGGCCGGGCGGCCCCGGGCGGCCCCGGGCGGCGGGCCCCGGGCGAGCTCTGTGGAGCGAGGCCGCGGCCGCTGGGCGAGTGCCCTCCGCGCGGCGCGGCGGCGGGGACCCCCCGTGGGACCCTGAGGCCTTCGGGGAAGCGTGCCCGGGGGCACGGGCGGCCCGTTCTCCCCGGCAGCCCCGTGCCGGCCCCGCCCCGGGGGTCCCGCGGTGCCCTGATCGACCCCCGCCGCTCTAGGCAGGGCCAGGCCGCCCCGGGCCCGAAGGGGCAGCCCCGCAGGCGGGGCGTTTGGCCAGCGGGGTGTCTGTGCGCCAGTTTGAGCGGTTTCACCCGTTTCCCTTTTCTCAGGACGAGCTCTTGACCCTCCTCCTGTTTCCACAGTTCCCGGCGGCACCACTGTGCTGGTGGAGCTCACCCCCGACATCCACATTTGTGGCATTTGCAAGCAGCAGTTCAATAACCTCGATGCCTTTGTTGGGCACAAGCAAAGCGGTTGCCAGCTCACTAGTGCAACGGCCGGGGCCACCAGTACGGTCCAGTTTGTGTCAGAAGAAACGGTGCCATCGACACAGGCACAAACTAAAACCAGGACCATCGCTTCGGAGACCCAAACCATCACAGGTATTTTGGTGTTACATACCAGGAGCTTGAAAGCACTCGACTCATGCAAAGTGGCAATGTTGCATAGCCCTCTGCTTGTGTGTCCCCATCACACTAAGCTAAAATAACAGTTTCCACGTTAGTCGTCACATACCTGCAAGCAAAGGAAGAAAAAAAAAAAAAAAGTGGTGTGCTGCCTTCTTGGTTTTGGTATGACAGCAGTTACTTAACTTGTATCTCAGTTAGCAAATTCACTTAGAGAATTGCTTAAGTCTAATGTGTTGTATAACCAACTTGTGCAAACTAATTAAAATTGTCAATACTTATGAAAAATAAGCAAATTACTATGCATTTTATTTTTTAAGAGTGCTCTTGATGAAAAACAGACACACAATTGCTGTCGGGCACCAATCCAGGCCTTTTTATGCGAGAACACTGCATTCCCTAACATTGCTCCCACAACTAATTGGCAGGAAAAATATTACTCAAAGTTTCTGCCTGTGCAAAGGCTCAAGTGAGGTCCTGATCCTGCAGACATTTAAATAAAACTAGAATTTTGTTCCRTGTGTGAAGGTTTGCTCTTCTATATATAGTTTTATTTTATTTTGGTCTGGAACCTTACTAAAATCCAAATTATTTGACTTTAATTTGGATAGACAGATTAGGGCAGAGAATCTGGAAGAGCAGTGAAGCAAACTGAATTCAGGGCTCACTTCCAGGAATTTTTGTATTATAATCCCTCAACTTGGTGTGGGTTTTGGATGAGTCATTTTTCTGCTTCATATTTACTCATCTTTAAAATGAGGGCAGTTCTGTCCTTCTGCCCTTTTGGGGTATAGCGTTGTTTAATTGATTTAAAAGCTGCTACTTTGGCTGAGATAGTTCCACCTGTTGTTCTTGTGAGTAATAGCTAAAAACAGTATAGTTGAAAGAAGCTGAACTGTTTTAACAATTTAAAAAAAAAAATTGTTTACATGATGCCTTTTTGACAACATTTGCTATATAAATAATTTGGGTTTTTTCTCCTTTGGGCTGTGGCACAGCCAGTGTTGAAAAACAAACATACTTTTATTAATATAAGACCTGGACAAGCATCAGAAGAAACTGAGCTTCTGAAGAAACTGAACGGTGCAGTCGGATAGGATTAAGAGGGAGACAAGTGGCCTACGTAGGGTTGTACTAAGTTCAGCATGGCTCATCAGGTCTTGACAGAATTTTTCACTGATAGCAGGATAGCAAGGGAGAGAAAAGCCTTTCTCCTTTTCCCCCTCCCCCAGGTGAATAGGAATGTTGCTGGAAAAAACAGAATAGAGAAGTAATTAATGAAACTAGAAAATAATTAGATTTTTCTGATTGGAGAAGTTAATGTTCTCAAATTGAGCTCTTTTATGTGTTTAGTTTCTGCACCAGAGTTTGTTTTTGAGCATGGCTATCAAACATACCTGCCCAGTGAGAGCAGTGAGCCTCCAACTGCTGCTATCGTCTCTACACCACCAAAAGCACGTTCAAGAAAATCCACTTCCTCACTTACACAGAAGAAGCTAAACTGCTGCTATCCAGGTAAGATGTGGACTATACCTTTTTCCTTTTCATTTTAAAATTTATAGGTTTCATACAGGGATACGCACAGTAGCTCTGTCTGTCTTAAAGCAGTTAAGATGTGCCGAACCTGGAAGGCAACTTACTTACTAAGGGTATGATGTACTACCATTGATACCAGTAGTAGTACTGCTGTTGATTTCACATGTCCTTAGACTTTGGTGCTATACTGTGGTATACTCTTGTGATGCTGCAGTGGGTTTGCGTATCAACACTGGCCTATGCCCACACCCATAGCTGTGTAAGAGCAGAGGCTTGTTACAGTTTTGCTAACTGCCATTGTACATGAGAAATATTACACATGCATTTTGCATTATATGTTTTGTCTTTGGTCAGTTAGCATTTTTATAAGGATGGTTTGAACCAAAGTATTTGGAGACCTTCATAAGGTCTCATTAAGTAAAAACCGTGAAATATGCAGAAAACGTGTGTAGAGACAGCCATGTAGATGAGTAGTCATATTAATGGTAGCAGAAGTTACAGTCTCTTTTTGCAAGCTTGCCTTCATTTGAAAGGCACCTTTCAAATGGTTAGCATTCATTTCTGTGCTCTAAAACTGTATCACTTTCCACTTGGACAGAATTCCTGAATGGTGAGCTGTTACCTGAGTTCCCAGTTGCACTAATTGAAGTCATACGTGGAACTAATTAGTTCCCCCAGCATTCCCTGTGCACTCTAAAGAGCATCTCAAATCCTAGGCAGAGATTCCAGAGAATTTTTTTAAAGGCTTACAGAAAACGATAATGTAGAGAGTGAATTGCCTCCTGTGGGAAGCATTAGAAAACTAAAGTTCATGGGTAAGCTGGTCACTATTTTAAGTAGATGTGAGTAAACAAAATAGGGAATTCATTTTCTGTTAAGACTGAATTTTAAAGAAAATGTTCTTGAAAAGAAACATAATGCCCAGAATATGGTAGTATATTTTTATTATTTTGTTAGATTTTCCTTGAATTTAATGATCTTAATCTTACCATTTTCAGGTTGCCAGTTCAAGACTTCGTATGGTATGAAGGATATGGAACGTCATCTACGGACACACACAGGTTTATATAGTTGCTATATTTTATTTTTGGTTGGTTTCCTCCTTTTGGCTTCTTGCCAAAAGGTATTTTCCTAGAAAATAACATATTTATAGTTAAATTAGATAGAATGTACACGTATGTCTGTACATTCTAGTATTGTAGCTCTCTGTGCCTGAGGAATTGCCCTTTTTGGCTACGCCATGTCCCACGATGGGCAGTACCACTCACATCTATGAAACATGAACGCTGTACATTGATTTAAGGCACAGTTAAATTTCTGAGGTGCAGAGCACGTGTTTATCAGGGTGCAGTGTGGTGGTGGTGTACCCTAGTTTGTTCTTCATATGGAACAATGATTCCAACATTTCACCTCCCTTCCCCCAAACCACAATTTCAGAGTTGTAAAGGGAGAAAGTTCCAAAGGGTCTTCTAAATTTGTTGCACTAGTGCATGCAGCCTTCTGGAGCGTATAAGAGTTCTTAGCTGATAGGATGGCTGCTGAAATCCAATGTCCAGCTTTTGAAAACTAGCCCCGTTTCTATTAAGTGTCTAGTGTGTGCTTTTCTTTTTCATTGCAACAACATCCTTACGGTGCAAAAGTTCTTGATGTGTTGATGCTCTTCTGTTTGTTTCAGGAGACAAGCCCCATAAATGTGAAGTTTGTAACAAATGTTTTAGTCGTAAAGATAAGCTGAAGATGCATATGCGTTCTCATACTGGGGTGAAGCCTTACAAATGTAAACACTGTGACTATGCAGCTGCTGACAGCAGCAGTCTCAACAAGCACCAGCGCATTCACTCCAACGAGCGTCCTTTTAAATGCCAGATCTGTCCTTATGCAAGCCGCAACTCTAGCCAGCTAACTGTACATCTCAGATCCCACACAGGTAAGCTTATACTAAAATTCAGATCTGTAAAGGTTTGAAGGTCATAGGGAGGATTTTAAAAGGTATGCAGGTGTCCAGATGACAGAAAGGGCCTATTGGAATTCTCAAAAGCACCTAGGCATCCAGCTTCTGTGAATTTCTTGGGCATAGAATCTAGCAGGGCAATACAGCTCTACTAAAAATACTTGGAAGCAATCAGAAGACAAATCTGACTCTTGGTAGATTTTCTTCTATATTGATTTTGAAACTGCCCATTAGATGTTCTTAAACCAGTAGAAGTAAAGGATCTAACTTATTGATTGACTGATTAAGAGCATGTAGGTTCCTATCTGTGTCTCTCAAGTCTGGTCCACTATATTAGGCACACTGAAATTACTTCATAATTGAACCAGTTATATCAATGCAAACAGCTGCATAATTTAATTTTTCTTGCATCAGTAAATTAGCAAGTAATTAGCAATTTAAGTTACTTTTTTTTCTTTTTTTTTTTTTTTTTTTTTTTGTTGCTCCGTCTTTGTGCTACCTTCCATGTCCAGACTGATGGACTCCAACAGTGTAGTATGAGCAGCCAGAACTATATTCTGCCCATATCATTTTTGCTCTATAGATAGAAAGCTGTAGCCTCCAGGCTTATAAACATTGTATCATTTTATACTTGCATGATTTGCCTAAGTTTCATTTTAATCAGATTTCTCTTCTATAGATAGTTCCTAGAAGAGATTTGCTGTAAAGATACTGCTGTACAGTTGTCTTTGTATGTTGTTTTTCACCTAATCCAGGGTACTGGATTAGTTTCTGTGTTGTCTTTTATACATTTGATTAGTTCTGTGAATTTTAGCTGCAAGGTGGTTATGGTTCAGTGATTACTAGATTAGCTTTGAACCTATCCTACATCTGATTCTGAATTCGAGTACTAAACAACATTAGTTCAAATGTGTGCAAGATGGGATTTATTTTGAGTAGATAAAAGAAATAAATCCCTTGTGCATTGTGAAGGAGGGGAGGGTTAAACCAATCTGTCTCTAGCAGAAAAGAATCTTTTATACTTCACAAATCTGCTGTGATGGAACAGCTAGGACTGTCAGGCAGTTGTTTTACACGTTTCCCTCTTTCTATTGCTATAGTAAGATGTGATGGTCAGTCAAAATAGTATGGGTTGTTATGAGAAATTATCTGTTAGTAAACACACTAGTCAGAGGATATGGTATTGCATTTTCCCCGTGTCATGTAAGAGCATGCATACTTGTGCATTTATGTACATGGGCAGGTATGCTCTGAATTTGGCTGTGGGAGAACCTATGAATGATTGTGGTTCTGTTGTATTTCCAGAGTTAGATTTTTGTGGCATTAAATATTGCAATAGTTGGGAAGGTTTTTAGGCTACCTTCTTTCTTTTTGGCAGATCAGTCTGTTTTATCTTAAGCAATTGAATTATGCTGAAATTCGAGTCTGTAGTTCTGTTGTCTCTTCCATTTCTTCAAAATAAATCCTCTTTTGTAAAAGGACTTCTTTTGATTCGCTGAAAGGAGGCACAAGAATTTTGAAAGTAATCATTTCATCCTTGTTAGGTTACAAAGCTGTTATGCACACAGCCAATTTTAGGGGAAAAGTAAGACTGGTATGTAGAATATATTGCTTACTGGAATTAAATCAGTCATTCTCTAGAAGGTGAGTGTAATCTACATTGCTCAGCGTGAGATCATCTGCATAGCATTACTTGTTGAACTAGTCATCTAAAAATCAGTTTCCTGTTAATTTGAGTAGAACTACTCTTACAATTAATAATTCCGGGATCAGACACTCTTTTTTTTAAGCTATATTCTGTCAGTGTCGATTATGTATGGACAGAAATGTAAAGAAATACAAGTAATGGACCACTCTTCAAATAAATGGAACCAACATACTTTGCTATATTCAGTAAAATTACTAATTCTTTTTCATATATTGTGCTACCGTGTATGTGAAAATTTAGTCATTGAAATAGGTACTGTACATTCATCAGCAAGTAGATAAAAATTCAGTAGCTGAGTGTGCAGCTGAGACTGTAAAATAAACTAGATGAACAAACAGTGCATCTTCATTAATAAAATCTGTTTAATATAGATAATACACATGTATCTCAATTATTAAACAGATACATGGATTAGCACAGTAGGCCACAACTTGATTTGAAAAATATGCAGCTAAACCTATGACATATGTAGCTGGATAAGCAAATTATGCAAAATTATACAGCTATCACAAACTCTGTGAAATATTAACTTATAAAATAAATCAGCCATTTGTAGTTTGATTATTAAAGAAGATAAATGCTTGCTTAACTAAGTACACTCTCTTTTTCCTTCCCCCACCAAGGGTGTCTTAGAACCTAATAACACAATTATTCCACTTTTCCAAAATAATACCTACCTAAAGAGTTCATGCTCAGGTGCTTTAGAGAACTATGTATTTAGATTAAAGGAAAAAAGTGAACAGTTATTTAGCTGGGTTGGTAGGTTTGCTTTGGATTTTTTTAATAACTTCAGAACAGAGTCACTGGTCTTTACCGTGGAATTGATCATGGACTAAACAGAGCTACAGCTTAATTTGGTCATGCATATTGTGACACAAGCCTGCAAATAAAGAAAATGCAAAATAGTGGTTTAGATCCAGGCAATTCCAATGGTTATTCGTGTAGGTAGTCTGACATAAATAGGCTTACAGAGATCTTGCAGATTAGTGTGTTCATTTTCCATGCTTTATCAGTTAAGAATTTGACCTAACTTTCAACTATATTGTTAGGTTTCTGGATCAGCATTGCTCTCCAAGAGGAGGGGGAGGGAAAAAAAAAAAAGGCACTTATGAATATTTTATCTACCTGTTTGCATGAATGCAAACTGATATTGCATGAGTACAAACTGATATTAGATTTTCTTGAAGTGATCTGTGGAACATTATAAGGTGTGCTATGTTGGTTGCTGTAATGCCAGAAAAACAAAAGCTTAATGTTACTTCTCTGTGTAAGCACATTTCCCCAGAGTCATAGAGTTGCATGCATGTTTCATTAGTCTCACATTTGTCTCTTCCAGTTGCATTTATGTAGCTGTGATCCCTCTTTTTTTTTTTTTTTTTTTTTTTTTTGTAACCGTCGTAATGCTATGGTTTTGCCGTTACCTGACACTTACCTAGGTATGGACTTTTGTCCCTACATCTCCCTATGTTCTCGGCAAGAGTTTCCACTGCCTTCCTGTGCCAGCAATAGTATTTGTGCTGCACCACATGAACCAGGCCAAAAAAGTAATCGGTTTTTCTTGTCAGCTTATCTAACTCAACTATATGGTTGAGCTGTAAGGCTGGTGCCCGTTAAGCGTCTGTTTCTGCAGTAGCGTACCATTTACCTAGGCTTATGGTTAACCTACAAGCCTCACTGTAAATCTTGTGTAAACCCCAAACATGGATGTGTTTATATTGTTTTCTTAGACTTCAAAAATATAGCAGCTATTACAGTTACAGTGTTTATTTTTATTAATTTGAAACACTAGTTGAGATACACTGTTGCTAAAGAGGGACAAATGAGAAACTTCAGTTGCTTCTCTGGAGCACACTGAACAGTTTTACACACAAAACGAACTAAAAATGGAGAGTATCTAAGATGCAGACATGAAAAAGCAACAGATGTGGGCAGGCATGCTTGTGGAGAGTTTGCACACAAATATGTCAGACCAGGTGGTAAATACTGTGCCATTAAAGTTCTCTATATGTTGAAAATATGTTGGGAGTTTACAGGTATTTAGAACAAGTCATCTGTACATAATTCATTATAGCATTGGTCTCTTCAATGGATCTTGGTGTCTCATCTGTAATTTGAATTGTGTTTTTTGTTGACAGGAGATGCTCCTTTCCAATGTCAGATGTGTCCTGCTAAATTTAAAATCAACTCAGACTTGAAGAGGCACATGCGTGTGCATTCTGGTGAGAAACCTTACAAATGTGAGTTCTGTGAGGTCCGGTGTGCCATGAAAGGAAACTTGAAATCACACATTCGTATCAAGCACAGCATGGAAAATACTCTCAAGTGTCCAGAGTGTGAATTTCAGTGTGGAAACAAAACAAGCCTTCGGCACCACATAAGAACTCATCAGCCTGAACAACCAGTGAAGTGCTCAGAGTGCAACTACTCTTGCTCCAACAAGGCAGCTCTGAAAGTGCACGAGCGAATTCACTGCAAAGATCGTCCTTTCAAATGTGAGTTCTGCAGCTTTGATACCAAGCAGCGGAGCAACCTGACAACTCACGTGAGGAAAGCTCATGGTGACAAAGTCAAGACCAAGAAGCAAACAGTGGAGAAGAAGGAAGGAGATAGGCCAAAGCAAGGTGGCTCCAGGCAAGTTGCCAAACTGGATGCCAAGAAGGCATTCAAGTGTGATCTGTGTGACGCTTCCTTTGTCCGAGAAGATTCTCTTAGGAGTCATAAGAAGCAGCACAGTATGTATAATGGCTCTAAAAATAACGAACTGGCTGTTCTACAGCTCCAGATGGATCCCAGTCGGCAGGCCAGTGCCCCAATTACTGTCAGTCACCTCCAGGTCCCACTTCAGGCTGCTCAGGTTTCTCCATACAATGAGGGAAGGGTCAAGATCATCGTGGGTCACCAGGTCCCTCAGACTAACAATATCGTTCAGGCTGCATCAGTGAATGTCGTGCCTCCTACATTAGTTAGCCAGAATCAGGAAGACCTCTCAGCCAACAGCCGCTTGCAGCTGCTGGGCCAAGTCAGTTTGTTGGCACCACCTCCGCCTCCCATATCTCAAAGCGAAGCAGGGCCTGTGGCACAACCAGCAGTTCTTCTCACAACCCATGACCATAGCGATGGAAGCGCTTTACATCAAACTCTGATTCCTGCTGCTCCTGTCAGCAGTCATGAGGCTTCAGCAAACCAAGCTTTCATCACCAGCTCTGGAATCAGCTGCTCTGACTTAGAAGGCCTTAATGCTTTGATACAAGAAGGAGCAACAGAAGTGACTGTGGTTAGTGATGGAGGTCAGAGCATAACAGTGTCGACTTCAGCTCCCCCTCCTCCTATATTTTCTTCATCCTCTCACACAGAAGCCCCTAAGCAGACCTATTCTATCATTCAAAGTGGAGCCCATACAGCTTTGCTGTGTCCAGCAGACTCCATACCAGATTAGTCGCAAAGTACTATTAATAAACAAATTTCAATCTTGGAGGCAGTGCTGAATTCAGCAGAAATGCATAGGACATAAGTGAATGCAGGATTTGTCCACAAAGCCAAATACCTTCCACTTACACATCTTACTTGTCTGTACATGGAAACATACACGTTGTATGTGAAAAAGAGGATGTGTATATTTATATGCCTCTATTGAAATCAGAGGCTGTGTTCTTTGTAAAATCTGAGCATCGAAGCAACTGTTGACAATTTCACCAAGCAGTAGGCTTCCCAGAATATGATTCTTGTATTGTGCTGGCTAAAATAAGAAAGCCTCACCTTATGATGAATTACCTTCACAGCAGACTCATTCTTTCATGTACACACGAAAAGGTAATAGTCCAAGCCATTCTRAAGTATATTTTTAAGTGAAGTCTGTTTCAATTACATGCTATGTATGCATTAACTGCACCTGGCTGATTGTTGATCTGTAAGAAATGTCTGCTACTGGGTCTAATGCAGCCCTAGTAAAGTTTAAGGGGGCTGTTCCTTAATATCTGTAGAAGTTGCTAGCACCTGACACTTAATCTGGAAATGCTTATGCAGAAGACCAGGTGATCGTTTTTAGAAAACAAAAGAATTTTGTCCGTCCATCAGTAATAACTAACTTTGTTAGCAAGAACACTATGACAAATTATATATATGGCACAGTGATCTCTGTCAGAGGCACCTGTGTTTTAAAGAACAAAACAACTGCAAATACATTTTTTACAAACACTACTTAAATTTTGTTTTTATTTTGATGCTGCCTGTTTGTAGTGGCATGGGTGGTAAAAGTGCATTACATTTTGGCTCTGTTCTTTTCAAGTTAAAGGGGAAAAAGGAGAAGATTGAATTAATTCCATTTAAAATAAAAAAAAAATAGATTCTAATCCAAGGTCTGAAACTCTAGCATAAATTCAGATTGGATTACAATGAAATAGTAATTTACCATTATATGATGCACATTTCTATAATGAATGAATTCTAGGTTGTATTTTGAACTATGCAATATTATAGTCCTATCTGGTGAGCATTCTTGTAGTGGTAGCTAATAATATCTTCACTACCAAACTATCTAGTTAAAGAACAGACTCTCAGCTTGGGGAAAATAGACAGCTCTGTAGGTGCCTGGATCTGCAAAAATCAGAGATCATTTCACAGCCAGACAGCATCCCAAGGATAATTGTTAACATACATGAAGACTGAAAAGAGGCTGTTACCAAACCAGCTCTGAGATTCCCTCTTGGGGAATCAAAGTCAAGTTAAATTTCACAGTATTTGCTAGTGGGAGACATTGAATGATTGCTTTATGTGCTAGAAACATGCTTGGTTATAAAGATTATATAAATAGGGCTACTTTCTGAATAGGCCTCGTGTTTGAGATTTTTAGCTTGTACAGCCTTTATTTTGTGTATGTGGGGGTGCTCCCTGCTCCTTCTCTCCGTGTGGTTACATACTCTACGTACACTGTAAGGCTTCCTGCTTTACAATGACGAGTAGGAAAATGCAATCGTAACTCACAAGTACAGTCGTGCAGGTTGTTCTTGAAAATGTGACCTTTGTTTTTGTTGAAATAAGGGTTGTTTAAACTTGAATGCTCCAGTATTGCTGTCTTCATTATTTATGGGAAATAGTATTTTTGGAGACCCATATCTCTTCTGCCTTCCTAATCCTTGATTCTAAATTAATGTTCTTTTAAAACAAAAAACCCTTCCAAATAATCTTGGTTTTAAAATCTGGGGTTTGATTTGAACTGTCTGACAGTGTGCCTGACACTTGTGGATATCAGAAGAGACCACACTCCAGTTAGAGGGAGAAACTTCATAAATGCTTAATTAAAAAGGCATTATTGAAGACTTGTTTCCTAGTCCTATGCTGCATTGAAATATGAAGCAAAAGTTCCAAGTTCACTGACAGTTGTATTTCAGGGTTTGTTATTTCCTACACTTGTTCTCCAACTTTTCTGGTGATACAGGTTTGTCACCTGTTAATTATCTCTTCCCTACAGATAGGTGATTTAAGGAGCTGACAAGACCCAGTTCCAAGTCACCGAGCACGCCTATTTTTATATAAATTAGAAGTACACGGGAGGTTTTTACTACATTAGATCACTGCAGAACATTCATGGAGAACAATAAATTGAAAGCTCAGATAATTTGAATGTTAACGATGGCATTGCTGTTTTCTGGCTTTCCAGTCATGTTTCATTGTTGTGCCTATAGCACAGGCCTGATCATTACATTTCAACTATGTTGAAACTACTTGTAAAGCACTTCGAAGATAAAAGGCATCACAGGTAAGTGCTTGATCTTATTCTATGTGGTCCCTGATATCCAGGTTGTAAATGATCACTGGAGCAGCATAGATCAAACACTTTGTTATCTTTGAATTAAAATGCATGGCATAGTAGCAATTCTTCACTATTAACCCATCTCCAAATGTATGTCTACGTATGTGCATGATCTAAACCATCAGGCTGTGTACAGTGTTTCTGTGCACTGGGCCAATAGTTACTGTAAACACTAGTAAAAGAGGGGGCACTTTCAGTCCTGTAACAGTAAATACACATTTTTCACCCAGCTTACAGTGGTTCTAGACCACGTGCAGCACTGCCGTTGCAGGGGAGGAGGTGCTTCCCCAGGAGCATGAATGCCTGGCGGGGCTGAGCTGCCCAGGCTGTGGCATGGGTAACRGACAACTGAGCTGCAGGAGAGCAAGCTTGGGGAAGTTCAATGCAGTTGAAGTTCAAGTCTATTTGACCTGCAGAGGGAGGGGGGCTCCTTCAGGTCATCTGAGTTGTCCAGTTTACAGCACTGCTCCGCAAACAGTTATACTAGCCTAGCAAAGTAGATGGTAAACTACAACCAAGATCAAACCAGAGATGGGTGAGGCAGGAGATTTCTTCCAACTCCTTTTTTTGCTAAACTGTAGTAGTGAGCAACACAAATGGTGATAGCAAATTATACTCTCAGCTTTCAAAACCTGTGCTAGGTCTTTGAATGGGATTAACTAGTCTGTTGGTGATCTAGGTTTTAATGCCGGTTATTATATATTTTCCCCTTTATTGTAAGATGAAAGAATCTAAAATTGATCTGCCCTCACATACTTGGTTTTGTCAGTGGTAAGTCTGTCTCTATATCTGCTTGCTCACACACCATCTCCCCAGTATTTCCTGCTGGTTGATTTTATGAAGGCTGGCGATCTCAAGGATAATTACGTTCTGGTTTCTACAAGCCACATGGGTAGAGAGTATCCCAGCTGAGGGACTTGCGTGTCAGAGACCCTGGTGATGGAGCTTTCCAAGTGCTCCAGCTGGACAAGAAACTTCTGCCTGGGATGTGGGATAGGAGCTGGTGGACATGTGCTGCTCAGGGTTTAGAGCTGGTGGCTGTACATTACTGCAAAGGGGGTGGTAGTCTTATTTTAAGATAAAAGTTTGGATGTAGTTAGGCTAACTGGTGATACTGGTGGGTAAGGTAGGCAGGCTTTCGGGTATAGAAAAATGTACCAAGCCTACAAACTTGTAAGTGCAAATGTACTACAATTTGGCAACTAAAAAGTAACAATTTTCATACACTCGTTGGTATAAATGAACTCTGCATGCAGGGTTTCTTGAGCATGAAGTATTTTGTGTCATCTATAGGTGGTGCTAGAGATCCAGATAAACTTTCAAGTGTGGCGTGTTCTGCTTGATGATACGTTTCCTGTTAGAGTTCCCTGCTTTTAACTCTTTGCCGGGTAAAAACATTTCAAAATCCACTTTTATAAGCCGTTACAAAAAGCTTAGCTGTAAAAATCTTACTTTCACTTAAGATAAAAAGCAACAAATAAAAAAAAAAAGTCCTAAGTTTTCTACTGTTAAAATCCTGTGAAGCAGATCTATGGCCAAAACTTAATCTCACAATTTATGTTAAATTGATCAATTTTTTTACTCCCTGTTAATTAATTTTAATCTGTACATAGTTTGCAGCTGCAGAATTGTCGTGCACTACAAGAATGATACAAAATGAGCGATTTTGACAAAGCTGATGGTTTGAACTGCAATTGTCTGTGTTTGCACTTGGCCAACAGACCTGTACCCAGGGGATGCACCACCATGTCCAGGAATCTCGTGTTCAATCTAGTGTCACACTTAACGTTACACAGCTCTGTTATCTGCATTTCAGTTTAACAAAAAGGCTTGTTTACCTTCAGAAATAGGAAACCAGTAGATTTGTCATATTGTAAAGACTAACCTTCATTCTGGTCCTGTGTGTGCCTCTAAGATAAACAGGAAAGATAACAAAATGGTGTGAATGAATAGACAAAGCTTAGTGCTGCTTCTTCAACATTGTTTAGCTGATTGCATTATGTTTCAGTGAACAGTCTAGAGACTTCTTTCCTCCACCCTAAAAAAAAAAAAAAAAAAAAAAAAAAAAAAAAGCTGATAACCAAGGCTAACACGGGGGCAAATTTTTTTGAATTTTCTGTTCCAATATTCTGGCTTTATTTCTGTGTATGACAATAATGGTCTTTGTGTTTTGGAGCTGGCAGAAGCAGATTGTTTTAATCTCTGATATTCATTTAATACATTCTTCATGTTATCAACAGAACTATCCCTTGAGAGAGCATGGTAATTCATAACAAGTGTCTCTTGTAGAGCTTGCTTGCTTTCAAGCACATGGTAAATAAATGGTATACCTTCCTGGAGTTCTGCCATAGCCACAGAGCTCTGTAGCAAGTTGTCTCTTTCCAGGAGAAAATATGTGGATGGATTTTGTTCCTCTCGCCTGGGGATCTCCAAGCCCTCCATGGTAAGCACTGAGCCCCACAGTGCGCATGTGGCACAGAGCGAGCAAACCCGGCCGCCCGGGCTGCTGCTGGGGAGCGCTTCTCATTTCTGCTCACTTGTTACAAAATGGATGATGTTTACGCTGCATTGCACTGAACTGGCTCTAAGAGGAAAATGTAAAACTAAATATTCTGCAGTTAGCTTCCCTCCACACATTCATTGCAGGTTTTGCTCTCTGCACAGGCTCATGCTTTTTACGCAATTTGCTTGTGGAGTCCCATTTGCGAGTTACAGTGTGTTACAGTCCTCCCTCTTCTGTGAATATGAATCTCTAAGACTGCTTAAAGAAATGAGGTTAAACAGAGCAAGAACGTTAGCCAGAACACTAAGCAAGCAGTGGTGCATAGCACATACACATTTCAAATAAAGCAACCCCCTGCTCTTGCATCCTTCCCAACCTTTTTTGATTTTGTTATTGTTGTTACTCCATGACACTGCTTTTTTAAAACTAGACCCAAGTATCACATGAGCAGAGGCTTATCTTCAGCAAGACCTACTAGAATGTGCTTTTCTCTCTCTTTTTGTGAGGTAGAAACATGCAGCAGGAAAAAAATCCAAAGTCCAAAGAAAAATTTGTCTTCAACACCTTTAATTGTGTTTTGGTGTGGCAGTTATCTGTGTGAGCTCCTGCACAACGTCCCCAGAAGGACCAGTGTTGAGTTTGAACAATAAACCAGCAGCACTCTGGATTAAGCCTTCTATCAGGGTTGCTAGTATTTTCTATGTGGTTTTGATAAACACTTTAACTGTCATTTGCATCAAAATGGCAGATTCCTGCTCAAAACCAGCATCAATTTGTCCCATGCACAGGGGGGGTTACTGGATATGCAGATGCACCAGGAAGGACTCCTGGATGAGTGAATGGGATCAAGTCCTCATGTGAGATGAGACCTAAAAGCAGGCAGAACTTGGCCCAAAGCTAGCTCCTTTGGGACTGGGGGAAAACCAAACTTCTATTGAATACACATGTTTTTTGCAATTAAAAAAATATAATCAGAATATTTCCCAATCATTTTGGCAGAGCTATTTATTACTATTATGATCTGACTGCACTGGAAAGTACCTTCTGTTGTGGGGTTTTAAATTGTTCTTTAAAAATATTAGAAGCATGCCCAGACATTTTTCTCTAGATTACAAACAACTGGGGAAAGGCTTCTTTTTTAGATACATTTATTTTATTCTGTATTTCTGATTCTTCATTTATTTATTTGTGTTTACAGTCAAAATATAGTCAGTCATCCTTGCAATGCGATGCTCTAGTGTCTGTAAAAATATTTGCTGTGTCCTCAATGGAAAGGTTTCTATCCTATAATTTCAGGAATATTGACTGGGTGCTCTAATGGCCTTTTACATCTCTAGTTGGAAAATCTTTAGCCTTGTTATTTAAATTTTAAGAAGAGAAACCAATATTGTTAAGAGAAACTGATGTCTCCTGTCACTTATCCCGATGACCTTTCATAAGGTGATAAAGGTTTCTATAGTGACCGGAGGAAATAATGTCTCAGGTATCATTGTGAATTAAAAGTCTGTTGCAGGAAAAGCTTTCTTTTCTCTCTCAGGTATCCAGTTCTGCCTTTGTCTTTATTCCAGTTGCTAGACACGGAGAAGGACTCATAAAACATACAGTATTTGGTTACATGGCTGTCTTTCATCTTTTAGAGACTTCACAATGTTGTAGGGAAGTAAAAAAGTCCATGACAAAGCAAAGCTGGGGTTTTTTAATGCTATATACCATTAGAGTAACAAGCAATATGTATGGTCTGCTGCTGTAATGCCACTGAATTCTGTGACCTGTGATATCAGACAATTTATTCCACAAGCTTCAGACTTCTGGCTCTGTAAGGAACAGGAATTACGTATTATAACAGATTCAACTTTGGCAGAGGTGCTATGGGGATTGCTCTCAGTTGCTRGTTTCAGACCTCATGTAAACCTGCTTTTAATGTCTGAAAGCAAAAGCTCTCTTGGTTAGTGATAAGAGTGGATGAATTTTGTAGGTAAAAGTTGAACATTATCTGGAAAATAATTACCTGAGGACCTCTGTAGAGTTTTTTGGGGGGTTTTTTTGGTTTGTTGTTTTGTTTTGTTTTTTTTAAGAATACAAAGATGCATTTATGCCCTCTTGTGCTCCTGGATGAAACAACATGTTATGCCATGAACATCTTTCAATTTATCAAACCTGATGTGAGAGACACCTAAAACAAAGCTTGGAGAAACCTCCAACGTTTTCAGCTTGAGTTTCCCATTCATATCTTTCAAAACGAAGGAGAGCTGTTAAAATCTTTGTGCTATCTGTATAGGCAGCATTTGGAAATAAAGGCTGGCCCTACATAGCAGACTTAGGCTGCGTACCCCTGTTGGTCAAAGCTGTTCAGACAATTTTATATCATTTTTCTTTTGATCACAAAATGGAAGCTTATCAAGACTGGGAACCCCTGCGCCAGGTGAGGCAGAGCAAGGCCAGCGACGCAGGTCGGCTGCGTTCCCCATGGGTCTCCCAGCCCTGAGCCATCACCCCGTTCTGCCTGGTGGTTGTATTTGCACCTTTTTAAATGTCAGTCTCTGAAAGAAAATATCCATCCCCCGCCTTTTCTTAACACAGATCACAACTTCATACTTCCAAAGCGTGTCTCCACTTACTGTTACTGGCCATATTTAATTATTATACTAGTAATATGTACATTCACTGGAGTAGTGCTGCTGAATTCCCCACCTGGAGAAGGTGACTGTGCACCTCAGAAGTATATTGTGAGGATGAGAATAACTTGGATACCTCAGTGATGTGCGAGATACAAATACCTAGATAGATACTGGAGATAGTCACATCTCATGATGGCCTAAAGGAAAATTTGAAAGAACAGGAATGCATAAAGCTAAACTGCATAATGCATGGCAGTCATAATTAATAGATTAAAGTTCTCTGTGAAACAAGCTTTTTTATTCTAATAAACGAAAGGAACTATAAATGGTGACATAGTTTTAGAAAAGCAACAATGTAAGATGCCATGTTAAAGTCGTAAAGCTAAAGAGGTGATAAAAATGTACCTTGTTTTTAAATTTTTACAAGACTGATGTGAGGCTTATTATCTTAAATAGCAGCACTTTCCCTCATCTCTGGGCGTATTGGATCATTCTGTTTTCTCTAAGTACATATAGTTGCTGGGAGATTATGAAAAAGTTGCCAATCTTTGCTTCTTAGTCCCTCCTAAAATGTTCAGAATTTATCATGTGAATCAATTTGCCTAAATAATGTTAAATTTTACTTTTGTTGTAAAAGCATGTAGATCAGCCATTGATATAACTTTAGCTGGATAGGAATGTTCATGATTTTTTTTCTTTAAAAAAAAAAAAAAAAAAAAAAAGCCTGCCAGCAAAATTGCTTTTTGGTGATGACTCTGCTTGAAAAGTGCTCTGCAGGGGCCCATTCCCAATTGATTATCTTTCACAGCTAATAGCTTCAAAGGCTATTTGGTGGACAGTCCAGTTTTACATTTAAATGTAAATCTTGATAGCCTTGACAGACTGATGATCAGAAAAAAGGGAGGTAGAAACAGTAAAATAAATGTACAGCTGGTATAACTTTCACCAGCTCCTCCAGGGGCAATTGTAGTAAAATTAAAATGGTTACAGTTTGACAAAGCTCTTTAGAGTGGACGGTGAGTGAAAACTTTCCTCAAAAGATCTAGCATTAATAAGTTGCTAAATAGCATGTCAGCCTTAAAAGTTCAGTACAGTGTCAACGGCTCCCATTTGTGCTTCATTTGGATTCAGGAGTAAAGTTCAAAGCACTGAAGCCACCGGCGTAAAGCCAGTCTTTTGATGAAGCTACAGCAGAGAAGTTCTCTGGAAAACCAAGTTCACATTTGCAACTAAAACCTCGTGGCAGGCCAGGTGGCATCGGTGTGAGAAGACGTGTTGGTCAGCCACCGATTTCCTGCGGCATGGGAGAGGTGCCGCAGCTCCCACTGGGACTGGGGTGGTTCTAYCTTTCGGGCACAGGAACAGGAGCTGCGCTGGCCCTGGGTCTCTTTGCTTGGACGGGTGAAGGTGGAGTCTGGGTTTTGACAGACCTTATAAGAATCACCAAAGTGGCATGAAGATAAAGCTAACGAAGATGGCAGAAGACAGGTTCCCCAGCAACATGCCAACTGCCCCATCGCTTTTATGAGCTGGCTGGGATTTTCGCATGGTGAGGGGGCTATAGGCTTCAACATGACGTTCATCTTGGAAACAGATGAGGCAACAGAAGGACATTCAGGATTGCATCGTTGAGAGCTCCTTCAGCAATGATGTGCTTGTCCTCTTTGCTCTCGCAGTCGCTGGACGTGACATACTCACATGCCAACTGCACCACACTGAGAGAGGAAAGCAGTCATTGAGGACGGAGCAAGCGGTTAATGCCATCTTATTGGCAGGAACCCTGGGGAAAGGCTCTTCACAACAGAAAACTACTGAAATAAAATGTTGTCCAAAAGTAACTCAAGTTTCTTACTTCGTTACCATCTTGTTTAATTTCTAATGTGCTCTAGGACTCCTTACATAGCAATGGTTAAGTGTGTTTTTGAGCCGTTTGATTATGTGAGTCAGCGATGAGTCCTTGACCACCAGAACTGCTTGCAGGGTTACAAATGCAGCCGCTACTCTGGCCCTGTTAGCCAACCTCACCATCTGCTCCCCATGCTTACATAAAGTGCTCTGAAACTGTGGTCAGTGAGTAGTGCTACCTCTCTGCCTCGTGTTAAAATATGTTGCAGAGGAGCTGTAATCTCAAGCTGTAATCTCAGACTGAGCCGCTAACCACTGCTAAGCGTCAATATGAGTGCTGCTGATCCCTGTGCTGTGCTTCCACAGCCCATGGGAGAAAAGGTGGACAAGGAATTCCTCATCTCCAAAAACATCTCAACAACTAGGAGTAGGTGCCTTTTTCTCGTTTTTAATCTTTGTTGCCATGGAAATTGAGCCACAGACACTCACTGCTCATTTTCTCCTGCATAGTCCTCAAGTGTTCAAACACTCAAGAATACCAGTTAGCCACTGTCCAGCGTTTTCCAGACTTTCAAAGGAAGGAAAAATAAGGGACGATGAAGAGATAGTAGAAAAGGTGTTTATCCTGAGCAAGGGCCACCACAAGGGACTGGCACACTCTGCAAAAACCACCCTTTGTCCTCTACTTGCTTTTTCATATCAGTTTCTGAAATCATCTACATAAAGTCTATGGACTTGAGACGGTTTGTACTACTGCAGCCAAAATAATGCCTGGCACAGCTCATCCATATATAGCAATGAAACCAACAGCCTGGTAGGAACTGAACCGTACTGATGTCTCCAACCTAATCATGGAGCTGGTTAGCCATGCTCAGTGCCTGCGTGAAGGAGTAAGCAGCACCTGTCAGCCTCTGGGCATTGAGCTGAAGCCGAAATGTTGCAGATAGGGAAGGTGAGAGGGGCAGACCTTGCACTTCTCTCTCAGAAGCAAATCCTTTGCAGGAGGAGAATGCTTTTGTTTAAATTAGGTTTAAATTCCACTCCAATGGCACAATATTCCTGGGTAATAGAGTAAAGGTCATCTAAGCCTATCTTTTTCTTTTTTTCTTCTTCTTTCTTTTCTTTTTCTCTCTTTTTTTTTTTTTTTTTTTTTTTTTTTTTTTTTTTTTTTTTTGAATTCTACAGCTCTATAAATCCTCTGCAATAAATCCCAAGCTCCCGTAGGAGTCATGACTACCGCATTGACCATTGTAAAATGGTATCAAACCCAGGCAAAACCCCACCTGCCTTTTATTCGTCCTTCAGTCCTACAGGGCAGGACCATGAATTAACAATGATGCCCCCCTCCCCATTAATAATATCCTCCTTCCAATATAAAATTAAGTGCACAAAGCATGTTTAACAAGAATGGATATGTACCCACACCTCCTTCCCCTGCTGAATTCACTCCGCTGTTTTTTATTTACTCAGGATGTACAAAGCTGAGCAGCCAGCAGATCCAGAAACCTCACCTAACCAGCTACAGCATTGAAAAGGCCCAAAATGAAAATGCTTGTGCTGAGAGAACTCAAGCTGCAGGATTTTTTTGAGCCTGACCCCCTCCAGACACTGTAGTAGTAAATGTACCCGATGTCATGGGAGCAGCCAGCAGATGGGCAGGACCTGGCAGCAGCGGGGAGTGCAGGATTCCTGGCGCAGGGGCTGGGTGCATTTTTTTGAGGGAAACCCCTCCGTGCGGACAGTGACTTGGGGACGAAAACCCAGCCGGCTCTTTGCAGGGTTGCTGAACACCAGCTAGTACAGAGCAGTTGCAGCAATGTATTTAAATTTGAATGAATCTTCTTTTCCTCCCCATGTAGATAAGCCTTTAATAATAAATCCAACTATCAATCCAGTTTATATGAAACGGTATGATCTATAAAGGATCCATGTGCAGAAACACAAACTTCTGTCTGTATTAAACTCTGAATATATTATTCATGTGGCCACTGAACTTCGCAGGAATCTTTCCATTGACTTCACCAGCTTTATGTTAGATCCCTAGTTAAAATACGCTTGGGCATATGATTGGTAGAGAAACTAGCAGTAATACAAAGGAAAACAGAATAAGAAGTTTGTTTTACTTGTTCTTTTACCTTTT
The DNA here is from genome assembly GCA_035582835.1 of Phoebastria nigripes. Classification (NCBI taxonomy): domain Eukaryota; kingdom Metazoa; phylum Chordata; class Aves; order Procellariiformes; family Diomedeidae; genus Phoebastria; species Phoebastria nigripes. Next base: position 1,430,694 of record JAYKAV010000589.1, on the reverse strand, counting down.
TGACATGCCAGTTTCCTGTTCTGAGGTAGGTTTTCAAATATTTGTTTCACAAGCCGTTGACACATGCATGCATAATTGGTCTATTTGCATGTGCACATTTCTATTATTTGCCGTGCATCTGCACATTCCATTGTATGCATTCAATTTTTGCGTTTGTTAAATAAAATACTTTGTATTTGGAGGAAAACTAGACTCCACACACAATTCCTCTATTTACTATGACAACTAACAGCAAGTATTAAAAACCAAACAAAAATAAACACACTCATCATTAAAGCAGTACTAATTCATATTGAAAACAAGTTAATCCAAAGGTTTTCTGCTTTGTACCTATCCATGTTACAAAGATGTTAATTTCTTTAAATCACAAAGACTATCATTATTTTAGTTCATATTTAGACACACAGACTGTACCAWAAACTTAAGAATTTTCCTCTCTTTCCTTCTGTATTTTTATTAGCGGAAAACAATTACAAAGCACAATTTCTTTGAAGGGGACTTCCCAAAAACTTAATCCCTATTCCTTTTAATTTTAAAGATGCTCCATTTAAACACTGTATATAATTTTCTGTATTCACGCTTGGTAAAAATCTGGGTGTTYACTAATTTCATGTGACCCCTGTCCTGCTTCTTTGAGCTAGCTTGTCTGAACGAGGAAGGTATCGCTATGGTAATTGAGAGCAGTTTGGCAGTAAGGGGCTAGTTAGCATCGCTGATGAGTTATGCCATCAATACCAAACTGATTTCCAAGATAAATGCAACCCTGAGGCGTAACAAAGCACAAGTTATAGCCAACTGTCTGCGTATGTGATCATCTTATAGTGATAATACAGCTTAGAGTTGCTTTTATGACTAGCCTGGTGATGCATTTATTGTGGTTTTTGGAAAGAAAAGGCTTAAATTAAGAAGACAGTGTGGTGTTATCAGCTAAATTCTTTAGTTCAGCTCCTAATCGTTGAACAAGTTGCTCAGCTGACATTGAATGCATCTAAGAAAAATTGAAGTATAAATTATTTGTTAGAAAAGCAAATAATTTGGGTTACAGTTACAGAAAAAGAATGTGAGGCCCCTCAGTGACCACATCATCTTCTATGTACAAACAGTTGATAATCTTATCAATGCAAAGTTGCCTCCGTGCTGCATTTAAAAGCAAGTTGCCTTTATTCCAGCTTCCACTCTATTGAAATCTGCTATAAATACCTACTTTATAACACCGAACCAATATATAAATTGCTTAGTTCAAAAGAAAAGCTTTTTTGGAGGAAGGGGGGGAATGGAGTAAACGCAGTGTGTTGTAAAAGCTAAGTGGTTTTATTGGCACTTTAAAATACCCTTTTATGCTGAACTCTATCAGCTCTGATTATATATAACAACAGTAGTTATGTATTAAAAATGTGTGTCAATAGTTCTACTAACACTGTGATTTGTCATTTGTGTGCCAGAGGTCCCAACAGGCTTGATTGACAAAATCTAGCCATGGCTTAAAGGGATCAGACGCAGGGGTATGTTGTTTGTTTGGTAAATTGATAAGAGTAACCATCTCAGTTATTTAAATAAGAAACTTCATATATCAACCACAAAAATGTTAATGCAGTCTGCACTCGCACACCTCTTAGGGATGCCCATTTGTGATGCCAGTGGAGAAGCCTAGACTGCCGTACTAACTCACCAGCCTGCCTGGTGCAGGAGGTTCTTGTAGGAGTTTATCAATCAAATAATGAATAAAACCTCTAGTAAAGATTAAGGAACAAGTTTACTCATATTTACATAGGAAGTCTGATATTCTCCTGTACTCAGTAATTTAGTACATACCCTCATAACTGTGTGTGGCTAGATGTCAGTGATCATAGAGCCTATGAACTCTTGCTCCCAAAACAACACTTACACCACAGGAGGTAAAGGTGCGTCTCACTGAGAGGCATTAAGACTTATATTTTCCATGGATGAGTTACTCGAATGTATCATACATTTTTTTGTGTGAGACTGTAGCCAGGATGTAGCCACTCGGAGAGCCTGTCTCGCCTAAACTTCTTAAATAAGCAGCATATAAAGCAAGCAATATCACAGTTGCTTGCAAAGCTCAGTCAAGCTGATGGTTTTAGGATGGTCTTAAGACAGTACTGTATACAAAACAGTGAATAAAGTTTCATTGCACTTGACGCAAGTGAAGCTGCCCTCAGACAGCAGGTGTTGAGSCTGTTTTGTTCAGAGAGGGGAGCCTCTTTCTTTAACCAGCTTGTTCTGCCTCCGTGTGAATTCACGGGCTGTGAAATGAAACATCCCCCAGGACAGCTCACTCTTTGAATTCTCTCGGCCGTATCGCACATAAATTATGGTACTCTGAGACTGGAGGAAGTAATTTAATGCTGGAATTCTCGAAAGGGTTTGACTGCTTGTTTTTCTGAGGTGTAGCTATGTTATACATTATATATAAACAGTGACTTTTTATGTTATACATTATATATAAACAGTGACTTTTGAAGACCCCCTCTTCTTTGCATTCATAACTATTCCCATAGGAATTAGATCAGTGACTTTATATTGATAATTGCGGAGTACTCAGTACTTCGTTTTCTTTTCATACCATCCTCAGCTGAAGGCCAGGCTGAGTAATGCCTGCAGGAGCAGCCAGCTGCTTCTCACCCTTAGTGAGCATGCTTTGACCAATGGGCCACAGCAGGAGAAGGTGCACCTTCCTTCTCTCTACACATACCAGCTCCCACCACCCTTGAAGTCATGCCTTTAGGTGCATCCTCCAGTCCCAGCCCCTCCTTATGGCACACAGCAGCCATTGCACAAATGCCCGAGATGCTGATGTTCCCTGCTGTACAGCTTTCGTTACCTCCTGAGGCAGAGGTACCATGCTGGTAGCTGGCGTGAGTTGTATGGAGCACTTGGCTGCCCTACTGCTGCTCTGATTCATCTTCTTAAAGAAAATAACATTGTTATTGGTGGTTAAAGCTATTGTACTGTGCTGCGAGCCAGGATGATGGGTGCAAGTTTTCTGCTCTGGAAACAGCAACATCCAAGAGAGAGCAGGAGACAGCTGGGAGCAGCGATGTTTGGAACTACCTTAGTGAGCCTTTCAGCTCACTGCCCGAGCTCTGGGCTGGGGTGGCTCCGGGAGGGAACGTCCTGCCAAATATTAGTCATGACTGATATCGGTGACTCCTCGTGCGGATGGGAAGTTTGCAGAATTATCGCTTTAGGGTGACAAAAGTGGCCTTGTTCTATTTGTAAAGCACCTAGTGGCTTGCAAATAGAAGGTAAAAGAAATAATCATTTCAAACATTTTTGTTCTAAAACTCCATTTATAACTTTGCAATCTAGACTGATGGGGATAGTCACAAAGGCTGGCCATCACCTAATGAGGCTAATCACACCCTGCCTGCTCCGTATCAGTGGAGGGAAACAGTTTTCTTCAGGGCTGAGTCAGAATAGTGTCAGCTTTGACTCACCCATTGGAAGCGCTTCTCTCTCTGCATTGATATGCAGTGAAATTAAACCCATGAGGCTGAATTTGGGCTTTGCAAATATTCCCTGTAAAGACAAGAGATGTGTCGGAGACTCTCTTCCTTCATCCATGCTTGCTTAGTTTAGAGGCACTTGTTTTTAGTTTTAAAAGTAGAAAGACTGTTAAATGGAATGTAGATTTATTTTTTTATTATTATTTTATTTTAAAATAAGTTGAACTTTCTTTGTAAGCTGCATATTTCAACATCAGTCTCTGGGTAACCAGCATGTTAACCGAGCGATGCCCAGGTGTTTCCRACTGTAAGTACTCTGTTGAGAAACAGCAATATACTGGTTCTTCTGCTGTATAATACAAAATGCATCCAATAAACTACACAGCCAGTTCTGTTAATAGCCTTAAGATGTCACTAACTGACTTGGCCTTGGCTTTTTCTGCTGGTTTGCAGCAGAGCTGGGGCTGGAGAAGCGGAAATAGGCTGTTATTTTTAACACATCTCCCCCCTCCTACAGTGAGTGACAGACAAGGTGCTGGTGTCAATTGGCTAGTGTTACAGGCATTAATTAAGTCAACTAAAAGTCCTTTTAGTTTCCATTTCCTTCTGCAGGGACAGCTAACCTACATAAATGGGAAGTGCAAGAAGAGAAGGCGAGCGCCGAAGTGACCCGCGGCTCGCTGGGCTGGGGAATGAAGTCGGGCTCTGCACGCCAGCAGCCGTGTGTCCTCTCATAGTGCACAAGCTGCATCAAATAGTACTCGTGTGAGGGCCCCAGCTGAAAACTTGCTTTATTGTGAGGGTTATGTTAAGCATCTCAGTGTTTTTCACTCTTTTTTTCAACCCCCCGCTTCTTTTTTTACATTTCACCACTCCATGATCTCCCCATGCCTTGCACTGAGTTGCTGAAGCCCCCTCTGTGGTGTTAGCCTCTTCTTTGCTTGTTTCAAGAGTCTGCTTATTCTCTCCCCCTTTGCCTGAACTGAATCCTGGTTGTAATACATTTCTTTTGGCAACAGGACTGTGATGGTTTTTAATGTCTGTACTGAGATATTTGCATTGAATGTGCATGGTGCATGGATGGATGCRATCTGAGGCTGGTAGAAAACTGTTTTGTAGGAGGGCTGGTTTATACCTGCTCCAGAGTGGGTCCTTGCAGCTCATGGTACTGCGGGATGCTGCAGGGAGGTTTCTGGGTGCCTGGGTAATCCTTGAGGAGTCAGCCAAAGACCGGTGCAACCTTATTGCTTATCCACCAAGCTGCTGTAACTGACTGCAAGGCTGGGCAGCGGCACATCTATGGTAAAATCCATGAGTGTAAACCCCTGTAAACAGTGTTAATTAATGTTTCATTTTACATTTGCAGTGGGATAAGACTATACTAAGCCAGCTGATGTATGATAACCAGTGCCAGGCCTTGGGCTGTCGATTCTTTAGCTCTCAGTTGTTTCAGATCTTGTTGGTGCCATCCTGAACTTTGCTGAAGTAAGAGATACCACTGACAACTTCCAGTGATCTTTAAATTAGATCTGTAGCATCCATCATACTGACATCCATATAGCTGGGATTGGTGCCAGAATTGTCTTTTCTGTTAAGCAAGTGTTTGGGCACTGCAAAGGCTAGAATTTAACATAGAATTTCTACTCTAGTGCATTAGGACATGCTGCATGTCCCCTGAGCATCTGGCAATCAATAAAGGTTAAAATGGGAAAGATATTCTATCTTTCAGCTCCTTTGTCCATATTTACAGTTGTTAAATAGATATTGTATTTCTATAAAACCAGTCATTATGTTTTTCTTAATATTTTGTCAGATGCTGAAGTTTTAAGATATCTTTGCACTAACCTACTGTTTCCTGTCCAGCCAGTATAACATAGTATGAACAACTCCATATCTATATCTTATTCATATAAATAAAATATAGTGTAACTTCCCAAGATTAAAGCATACTTTACTGAAGTACAAAAATCTGTGACAAAATCTATCAAATCCATTAATCTGTTGTTTTGGTTTTTTTTTTCCATTCTACCAGCTGCTCCATCCTCTCTCATAGAAACTTTTTTTCTTATAATTCTACAGATGCTTAATTAATTGGGATCTGGTCTGCATGTTACTTCCTTACCAGTAAAATTATTTTAAATGGTTATAAGTCAACCAGTGGCTTTTGCAAGAGACATCTGTTGTTCCTGTACAGTATATTCCCAACAGCAAACAGGACAACCACAAGTCACATACTAGCAGCTAAGGTGACATGTCATATTGACAAAGCCATCATCCTACAGCTCAAGTTTTGTCTCTTCACCTGATGAGGATTCATAGCACACTTATCTTGACACAGATTTGCCAGGACAGGAAAAGCTGCTGTCTGTCAGGTTCCTCAGAGTTATCTTCACTGGGGAAGAGAAAGATTATGGCCAAGGCGGGGGTGGACTGGACACCTCCTTAATAGTGCTCATTAATTAGGAAAATAAGTGAGTATAAGAAGAATTGCTTTTGTGTTGTGGAGTGAAACTTTAAAGCACCAGTGTGAAATGTTTAGACCTTCAAGAAAACAATGTATTCACATCTTATAAACTTTATTGCTTTAAAGAAAAAAAAAAAAGTAATGATCGGTAAACACCAGGCAATGTGGAAGAGCACAGTAAGAGAGGGCATGCTGGCTCTGGGTTATAGTAGAGGTCTCTGATTCAAGGTTTACTACTCTACCATGGTTTCATGAACCTTTTTGTGACCCCAAGCAAGTTACTCCCATCTCACTATTCTTCCATTTCCTCTTTCTGTAAAATGATATTAATAGCACTTCAGCTGCAGAGCAGGTTTATTGTACAAGGCTTAATGAATGTTTGTCTCCCTCTGATTGAGATTCTTTCCTGCTGGAGGCAAGAATTTCAAGCAGGTTGATTAAATAGAAAAGGTCTCTAACTCTGAAGCTATTATTAAAAGCAGAAGGAATTATTTCTTAGGGAATTTTTAATTTGATGYCCATTAGAATTGTCTAAAACATAGCAGCTTTAGTTCTTCTGTTATTTAGCAACTTGAGTTTTGTTTCCCCTAGAAATTCTGTTAGGGGGATGCTCTGACTTTTGAAATGGTCCAAGTCAATTAATGCCTAGACAGACACTGCTAAACTCTTATTGCCCTGAGGAACAACAAATCACAGCAGTTAACACAGTCAGAAAACTTGTCACTGTATCAGCAATATACATGGAGTTCTGGAATTGCAGGAAAAAATGAATTTTGGATGTTTGGCCAGATCCAATCCTCTTCCCTAAGGCTGTGATGTTAGTGTAATGCTCTGGCATGAGGTTTCAAGCGCTGAGAGGTGCAAGACTCTTGCTGTTTGCAAGGAGAAAACTCAGCAGCCCACAACAGGATGGATGAAAAAGGCTGTGCTGAGCATGGAGCACTAAATCAAGCCAATAGGAAATGCTGAAGACCACTTTAGGACACCCTGAATGCCTCGCAGAGGCCAGCAGTGGTGTACCTGTGTTCACCTGTAACTGAAAGCCCAAAAATATCACAAATGTCTTGCTCTTTGAAAGAGGGTTCCCACTCTTCCTTTAAAAGATTGCTGCCAAAAGATGTGGTTGTGCCCTCCTCTGCTATACCTTATTGCTAAGAGCCATTACTGAGAAAATAGTTTGTGCCCTCTACTTTGGGCTGTCCCGAGGGGTTCAGATGTAGTTCCATCCATCATGAGTGGTAACCACTGTGCTGTGTGTGCCCCAGAGCCAGGCAGCCTCTTCTCTCACAAGAAAAAGCATGCAGTTACTGCTCCCTGGCCTTGCTCTATTTCTGTGATTTCTGTAAAACCATCTTAGGATAGGACACAGAAAACAGTCCTAGAAGCAGGGGCTGGAGTCCAAGGGCTTGCTCTCATCAGGTGGCAGAGGTGCAGCCCCGTACTCCCGCCCTGGCTCCAGCCAGTCTTCAGTCTTACAGCCCACCAAGAGGCAAAGCTTCGGCAGGGTTTGGTTCTCGGTGTTTGGGGTACTGCTCAGGGATCTTTTGGCACAGCCTACGGCATAGCTCAACAGCTGATTCATTTATCAGATCTGGAACTTTTCTTCTGAAAGAGAAGCTCAGTTTCCTAGCCCTCATTCCCATCTGCAGAGTATCTCCGAAGCTGACTGGTGAATTCCCAAACATTAGAAGTATTAATTGTGCCAGGTTTTTATCTGGAATTGCTCCATTTTCTTTCCCCACCTCTTGCTGTCATGTAGTTCAGATAGCTTCTGCCACMAAGAACATTTGGTAAGTGGTCCTGCTGAAGGAAAATTATCAGGCCTTAAGTACAGTCAGAGTATTTTAATCCTCATAAGATTAAATAGTGTGTGGTTTACAGGAAAATATGAAGCAGGCATAGCGTGAACTTAATTTGATATACACTAGTCTTGTGTGTGGTTTGCAGCTCTAGGTGAGTAGGGGCTCCATGGGTCACACACCTTGGCAATGGTGTATAGCCATTTCATCCACCCTCCACTCAACCCAGCAGCATRTTCAAAAATCAGTTGTGTCAACATAAAGTTACGTGCGTACCCAAGGAACTTGCTACAGGATCTGAACACCCAGCTCTAATACTTCTGAAAATTGCCACAGAATCACACTTTACAGGTATTGTATACTTCTTAAGTATACATCCATAAAAACAAAACAATCTTTATCACAATAATAAAAGCATAACTACAGTATCCTGTTTTGCTTTTGTGTCATGAAAGAAGGAATTTGTAAACACTCCCAAAACTTTCAGAAAAGCTTCAATAAGTTCCCCAAAAGCTAAGCATTTAAAATGTTTTCATTYCTTTCTGGAATCAGTCCCCTTTGCCTATAAGATTAAACAGTCTGAGTTATCAAATGTATATCTATATTGGCTGTTTTCACAGTTGTATATAGTGCCCTTCCTAGTGAATGAGTGGCAGCAAATCTGAGAAGGTTTTTGTAGGGAAGCCTTACAGCCAGATCTCCTTCACTGCAGTTTGTATGAGCACTGAGCAATAAGTAGCACCTCYGCCTATAACACATGGAGGCAAGGAGGCATATTTAAGAGTCTTCTCTGGATTCAGATATTTATTACAAAATGGATCTAYGTGCTTGACTAAGGAGTTTTTACAAGCAGTTGTATGAACTGACRTTAGCAGTTGTATGAATTTAATCTCTCTTCTGTGCATATGATGAAAAACTTACCAAGAATTTAGACAGTAGCCAAGGTGAGTGTTACAGAGCACTATTGTGGGTCAGGGATTATATAGCTACTGCTGGTGGCCAGAGACAAAAGATGTGATGTTTTAAGAGTTAGCCCCGAATAGAAACCACAGTGTTTCCATTATTATACAAACAGGGCTTAAAGTCCTTGTCTTTCTTCACGATGTGTTAAAAGCGGTTGCACTGGTTAATAAAATTCAGGGACAAGTTTTGTTTTTCTCAGAAAATGGAGTGGATGGAGCTTCTTCAGAAAGCTGTATGATGTAATTTTGCTAATATCTGCAACTTGTAGCTAAGAAAACTAATTCAGGTTTCACACRTTACAACCAGGATGGCCAACAGAGACTTTATAAGCCAGGCAAAGGGAGGAAAACACACAGGAATGTATAAAGGAAGATTTTGCTATGGGAGCAACAGCTTTAATATACAACACACATGTGGCCAGCAAATCTTTTTTTTTTCCCCACTTTACTTTGACTCAGTGACCTGAAGTTTACTCCTAAACCTAATCTGCCTCTCTTGTTCATGATATCAACTACAGAATAAATAGATCAATGTCGGGAGTCAGTGTGATGACATGGGAGCAGTGCTTAAAGTGGTGGGATTTATAGGTGGTCAACGGAGGCAGATATACAACACGCAAGTGAGGACGTCGGCAGCTTTTATACCAATGGGCTGGGAACACCGTGACTACGAGGCACCTATGAACCCTTTATAATGTAAGGAAGAGCATTTTCTGTTCACCCTCCTCAGATACCCTGAGCCACAAATACACCAGAAATTGTTGAAATCATCTTCTGTTGTCAAACTTCTAAAGCGAACAGCCTTGTGTAACAATCCTTGTACACATCTGGAAGGAGGTTGGTTTGGAGCTGTGCAAAATGATTGCCATAAAATCTAAATGGTGCCAGTTTTGTCGGGGTTTGGATTCCAGATAGCAAATTAGGCTCAGTTCAGTGAGAAAACTTTTGAGGCTTTAAATGAATTCATCATTTGGTTATGTTTCTGTGTGTTAAGAGTAATGTGTTTTTTCTGATTGGCAAAGAAGCTTGTAGTCAAAATGTTTACTGTCAGCTTAATCCTTCTGATGCTTGAGAGTCATTCATTTATGAAATCCTTAGGTTTTTCATATCCTACTCATGTAGAAGTTACTACAAAATTAGCATGAAATCTCCCAACAGAAATCAGAGGTTTCATGGAGCTTTTGCTATGAAAGAATAATAACAATGATCATTTCTTGAAACCTGTTCAGAATGTCATACTAAGTTTTGGATGTGTTAAAAAATCTAATAGACCTTATCTGTCATTCAGTTCTCTCAAAACAAACTGTGGAAGCCCCTCTGGTAGCCTAATTCAGAGCTTGTGTCTTTTTTACCACCATTATATTTTGGCATGCTCAGGCAATAAAATCAATAATCTTCCCCATGTAAAAATGTGTTTAATAAGCTATAAAACTATGTTCTGGTCCCTCTTCCCTGTAATGGGGATCTTACAGCATCAATGCAGAATTGCACATACAGAAATGTACACAAATGGAGGCTGCAGTGAAAATCAGATTTACGATCTTCTTTCACAAAGAATCATGTTTTTTCAGGCTGTCTACAGAGTTGTCAGAATCCATTAAAAACAGAGGTCCTCACTTACCATCCTTAGTCTTTAATTTTTCAAATGTGGGTAGAGTGGTTGTGCCTTCATAATAACAGTTGCAGTAGTTGTCTGGAGGGAAACTGCACATTTATGTAGACACTTTAATGCAAGTTTTTATTCCAAGACATTTTTGAAGGCACACTTCTTGAGAAAAATGGTCTGTATTTTAGTTTTCCATGTTAACATTTTATTTATTTACTTATTTACTTACTTTATTTATTTATTTCAGCTGCTGATCTCTCTTTAACTATTGCATTCCCAATCTCTTTTCTTCCATCAGAGGAAGCAATCAGAAAAAGCTGTCATTGGCCCTCAAGGTTTCTTGTTGGCTAATTAGAGTTTTTGGCTCTTTATCCTGATGATTAAAAGAACAGCTGAGTGGAAGTCAGGATGCATTTACAGAGCTGACACACCCAGCTCTGCTCTTTGGTTTACTCTGATTAATTTAGCAAATGAAACTCTTGTAAACTCACATAACTTTTTGCCTATACAAAACTACTGTTGCTCTATAGTTTTAAGTAAGCCCTGGGTAAACTAACCTGTAGATGACTAAATCAGTATAACAAAAGCTTTTAAAAAGCTTTTTGTTGAAAAGTGTTTTTCTGTAAAGTAACATTTTGTGCTGGGGCATATAGATTGTATGAAATGAAACAGCCCTTTTCAAGAAGCTGCTTTTATTTTAGTGTATGAGAAAAACAACTGTTACTGTTTACACTCCTCAATCAAGGTAAGCGTGTTTGTCTAAAGTATTACTACAGCTTGGCTTGCAAACACTTGAAGATTGCTTACCATTTTTCTATATATAGACTGCTCTGTGGAATTGTCTTTATCAAAACTTTTGGGAAAATCTTTAACAGAATCTGAGAAACTTGCCTAATTTATGCAGCCATCTATTCTCCTTCTATTGATTCCCTCTGTGATATATGTTTATCCTCCCCGCCTGTGAAAACCTAGAATTAAAACTGAAGCATTTCTATTTTATGCCTGTAATTGCTGGTAGAAAAGAGATGGTTTTTATGGGTAAAAGCTGTAATCTGTTTAGTGAGCTTTAAACAAATCATCTTGTAAAACCGAACACAAAACTATCCCAAGTTTACAAGACAGAAATTCCCAAACAGTAAAGCCTTACTTCACTGCAATTTTTAGAAACTACTTTTAAAGAACTAACCATTCCCACACCTTTTGTAATGAAATAATACAAAGTGAACCAGCCAGCTCCCTGGTTTTGAGAGGGGAGAGAGAGTGTTGGGGACGTGGTCCCCACATCAGAACTATCCTGGAGAGATCAACCATTGATGATTTAAATCTTCACTACTTTATCTCTTTGTTTGCTGCTTGGAATGCTATTGATACCTTCTTTGTCTTTGTAATTGTTTTAATTAGCCACCCAGCATGGGCCCCTGACAGTGCTTGTGATAGAGTATTATGGACAACCCAGCAGGACAGTGAGCCTGTTAACATGAAACACAGACATTATGGCAAGCTTAATTTCTTTTATTTGTGTCATTTTTTTTCCTGTCGTCTTTGTGTGTGTGTGTGCATGCGTTATTACTTGGGCGAATGAAAATAACTTCCCAAGTACTTTGCCTTTTAAAGGGGGAAAGAAGCATGAAAACGCTATCGCAAACATTTCTCGGGGATTGTACAATTAAAGCTGATATTACCACGTATCACTTCTGGAGTCAGACAAAGAATGAAACACTGGCCATATTGATTAGTCTTTTCATGCATCGTGTCTTCAGCAATTAGGCTGATATTTATGTCAGTTACTGTACTCTCGACTCTGCAAATTTCTTCTTAATTATTATTTTTTTGGCTCTGTAATGTTATTTGTTCTTGTTGACCACATCCTTCTTTTGTAAATGGAAATCTGGATGTTCAATTATGATGCAGATCTGCAACTCATTAGCAGTAAGCTTTGGTACTGTTGCCATTTGAAGACAATTCTGTCATTTAACTTGTGGGAACTTTTGGTAATGTGTATATTCTGGGGGGAAAAAGCAAAACCCAAAAGTTTGTTTTTAGAGATAAACAATTCAACAACGTCAAAACCTCAACTCCTTTCATAGTATAGTTCTTTTCCAAAAAAATTGTGCTTGGGATAGAGGAATGTGAATAGAGAGAGAGGTGCTTCATGAAAGCACAAGTTTCCTTTGAATTTGGTTTGTTCAAATTAGCCCAGGGTCAGTCCCTGACAATTATTGCCCCACTTCAGCTGTTCTCTGGACATTAATAAAAGCATCTGCTTTATTAACTAGGAATCCAGTTTTGGACTCTCAAAGCAAGGAGTTTGGGTTTTCCCCCCCACACTGTGTTGAATTTCTAGCTCGTTAGCCTACTTGTTTCATTTTATTGGCCTCCCTGAAATATATCTATGATAAAGTATTCGTTTGTGACTTGATGGACCAGATTGAAATAGTTCTCCACTTTGACAGAGTTGAATGTAAATCCTAAACGCCTGGGAATTCCTATGTTGTGTTAACCTAGAGGCACGGCTTATTTTCAGCGTTGCCAACTCTTGCAGTTTTTCACATCCCTCAATGAAGAGGAAAAGGTGTGTAGCAGGGGGGAGGCTTGTTTCTTAAGGAAAATTTTAATCATGACTGTTTTGAAGAGAAGCTGAAATACAACCTATGGTGTCCACTTCAAGCCAAAGGGAAACCTGGGGGGAAGGAGGAGAGGGAAGGGGGCTGTGATACTGCGTGGCTGTGCTGGGCACTAGTGGGGAGCTCCAGCACCATGAGAGGTGAAGCACTGTACAGTGAACCGAAATCTTAAAATCAAAGGGTATTGCCCTCAGCGCGGGGGTGGCTGCACAGGAAGCATCTCTGCTCCTTCCACAGTTTGCAGCTCAGCAGTTGAAGGTAAATTCTCATCCTTCTCTATTTATGATCATACAGCAGTGAGGACTCTGAGGGGTGGAGGGCTCTGAGTCCTGGCTGGATGGGGTGGCAGCAGGAGCCTGTTCAGCTTCTGTGGGGACAGTAAATCAAAGACGCATTAGCCGTAACTCCATAATTCAATATACTAGAAAAATTACTTAATTTGAATTGGGAGGATGAGAAATCCCTATTGCTATTAAAATAGCGAAAGAAGGCTCTTTATTAGAACAAATAGACAAATAATGTTGCCTTACATAGAGTGTGAGGGACATAGGTTCCTTCAGGGAAGGAAGCAGTAAGACATTCAGTGGCCACATTTTACCTATCTTCAAGATAGTCTAAAATGCGGTAATACTAAGTTTCTCTGCATCACGGCCCCATTTCCTTTGCTGGCAGATATGAGGGGAAAGAGACATCTGTAGTTTTCCTCAGCACAGGTCACTTGCATTAGCAGGGTTGGAGTATGGCAGAAATTAAGTTGTCTCGAGATTTGCTGATTTTTATTTAAAAGGTACAAGTCATGCAGCATATTATCTTGGCCACAGATTTCTTGTTCGACCTTGGGCAACTTGCAGAGCCCACCATGTGCTTCAGCCACCTCCCCCCATGAAGTAGGTGCGGCTCCTTTTGCTTTTCTAGAATGTCATAGGGCTAAAAAGCCACTAACGATTGCAAAAAGCTCAGAGACTGCTTTTAAGAAAGCTGTTGGGGCTGAATGGAAGAGAACTGATAGTATCTCTGATGCCAGTGCTTAGCCATCGTTTACAGAAAAATAATCTTATTTATGTCTGTTTATGTCTATTTGTTTCTCTTCTTCAAATAGAAACATAACTCTTTAGTAGCAGTCAGATTGAATAGCTGTGGCGTGCCATGTTTGCCAAACTGATACTTAAGTTATATGTGATATTTTAGTATTTTAATAAAAAATAATTAAGCTAAACATTGCAAATGTCTTTGTGCTGTGAAATCGTGCATTCACAAACTTTGATTTTTATATTTCTGAAATATCCTTCCTGATTACTTTGAATTTGGATGTGCATTTACTTGCAAGTTAGCAGTGGTGGCACTGCTGATTACTTAATTACACTTAGGTTTTGATTTACTTATTTCCATATGTATTCATGGAAGACACATGTACAAATTAAAGGTACAATCTGGTGTTTGGCGCTTGTTATATCCCAAATACTGTGCCTATTCTTTTTGATAAACCTGACTGATTGTGAAGTGGATACTGCAATTTATGTGGTATCATAAATGCAGCTGACTGTGGGCAGCATGAGTTCAGTGACATGACAAGTTAAGAGCCAGATCATTGCTTTAATTAGCTTAGACTCAAAATTACTTATCCAGAACCCTCTAAATTCAGTGGTGCTCCTTTCACTGATCCCACTGGTTTTCTTGTTGGCACCTGATGAGTGCTGAGGCTGCTCGGGGCACCTCAGTCAGTGCATGGACACTGCAAGAGCAATGGCAGCTTCATCAGCTCCTGCCTCCCCTTCCTCCACCATCCTTTTTTATCTCGCTGTTGTGTGCTGGCCTCTCTGGTAGACCAATACAGTTGTTGGGCTGCTTTGTGAAGTGGCTTGAGGAAAATAATTTGGCCTTAAAAATGGTTGGGTTTTTTTCCAGCTTGGACCAGTGTCTTGATAGGGTTCATAGTGGAGCTGAATGGGAGGGATGGAAAGCTCCGGGGCTGGGTCCAACACAAGGGACAACTAGGGTGGCAATGCTGTAAGCTGCTTTTCCTTGCTGAACTCTTTGTGATATCGGACCCCAGTTTAAGGTGAGCATCCTTCACAGGATGAAAATTGGATGCTCTACAAAGCCAATAGGAAGAGATGGGTGCCCTCAGGGAAAGTGGTTGAGCACCTGGATTAGATGCCTACCTTGTAAAAGCGTAAGCAAAACCAGAACAAACTAAACCCATAAAGAATCCCTTGCACTTGTGGAAAGAGGCAGAATTCCTCCACTTTAAAGGAAGTTTGACATGTTATTAGGAGATTAATATACTCTCTGTGACTATGATGGAGCCATTAGTCTGGAGTCGATTTTCTTTTCAGATCAACAAACCTTATTCGCTGGTTGTTTACTAGATGATGAAGGCTCCTCTAAAGCAACAGCAGAGAGCTTTTTGTGTCCCTCAATCTGACTCATGATTTATAAATAATAGCTGTGTTCACAAATCAACAATGAGCAAAACTCTCCTGGGTGAGGCAGTGTCTAAACAGAGACTGTTTAATTATTTCTTACTCAATATTTGGTAGGCAACAAAGGCCCATCCCAATGCCAGCGGAAATCGGTGGCTGTCTTCATGGGATGCTGGATTAGTTATCTGATTTGACCACTTTGGACAAGGAGTTTTATTTTTATGTTGGAAAACTTGCATGGGAAAGCTTTGTAAATTATCTGTAAACTCGAGACGTTGGCACACAGTAATGTAGCCTGAATCACGTGGGCCTCTCCTCTCCCCAGGCAAACTCGCGCGTTGTAGAATTTAAAAAGAAAAATAGTACCTTCTGCATCATGGCTTGAAGTTCTCACTAGCAAAGGCTACTAGAACAGGTTTAATTTTATATCCATGGTTTCATACTGATTAATGTTCAGGCCTGTTATTAATGACCACACTGCACAAGCTGCCAGTGGCCAGCCCTGGACTGGGGACGTGGAGATGCCCTTTGTGGGGGTGTGTGCGTGAGGAGCCACTCTCGGATGTGGGCATGGAGGGGTGTGCACCTCTGGGAGAACACACCCCACCTTGGAGACACCACCAGTTTAAACCCATCCTGATGGAAATGCCATGGTGGGGAGGGGATTTCTTGTACCTCAAGCAKTGAGGAAGGTCATTGTAAGCCTGCCGGGGGGGAATGGACTCATGTCTGAAATGGGAGAAATACATGAATAGCTAAAGCTATTCATTTCTTACACAAGAATTCTTGTAGTAACGCATTTACCAAAAGGCAGCTTGAGTGTAAACAACTAATTGTAAAGGTCGAGTGATTATTTTCTAGTTTTCATTTTGAACTAGATGGTGAAATGTTTACATCTCCTATAGATATGATTGATGTGGAGAGCAAACAAGAAAAAAATCCTTTACTGGGTCAACAGGTTACTTAGAAATGTGTGGAAAGGTTAATCCCAAAGCTTCTGTCCTTCTTAAATGACCATTGTTATTTATGTATTCATAACCCTGGAAAAATCATAAAGACCTTTCCCCCCACTCCAGGAAGTTATACTCATGCATTTACCTGTTACAAATGACTAACTAAAGTAATCCGCAATTTTTATGACCTCTCACTGCATTTTCAAATGAGAGGTTTTTTCCTTTGTGAGAGCTTGGTGAGGTATTACTTTCTGCTCAGGTGTAACTGAAATCCTGGGTCATCCATTCAAGAATGTTGTTGCCTGCAAGATATTAATTGCTTCTCAAACCTTAGAACTATTCCAACTTCCAAAGGTTAATGGAGCAGATAGATTTAGGACATGTTCCTAACCACACAGGTTATCCTCCCTTCCAGAAATATGACACTCGCTGGAGATGGGTCATTCATTTTTATTGTTTAAAATGTAATGAAGCATGGCATTTATAATCCACTGGCTGGGAACATCTTACTTGTGAAAAAAGAGGCCACAATATACACTGCTTTTATGGATGTTAGCACATCCATCTTTGTTCTCATTCTCTGGAAACTGGCCACAGAGACACAGGTTTTAGTTAAAGCATCTGGTTACCCTCAAAGGGCAAACCTGGTGTGYCCTGCTGGGACACCGGTGCCCACAGCCCTTCCAGGGCTAGGTGGTTTGCAAAGCTACTGAGAGCTGCAGAAGCTAGACTGATGTGAGGAGCTCAGAAAGGTACAATAAGAGAACATGTCACCTAGTTGGCAGCAGTGAGAAGTACCTGGTTGAGCTTTGCAGATTGTGAATGCAGAGGGTCGTGTGCTTTGTTTATGAGCGAAGTCCTCCAGCGTCAATGTTTCAGAAGTTTCCGAGCTTCCTTGAATAGCCTCACACCGAACAGTAGCGTGCTCTGGGTTACATTACACTTGGTTGACACAAGCTTGCTTTTCTGTGGTGTAAAATATACTCAGCTGAAATTTGGAGTGAAATGTTAGTTTCTTTAAATATCAGTAGGCCAGGACCCTTGAACTCTGTGCCAGATGACGTTCTTGAACAGCAACAACAAATTCCTCATGTGAACTTCATTATCCACTCCTAATTTTCAGAAGTTATCTAAATTCTATCTATCATAAACCCTTGGCAAAACAACTGCTAAGTTTTGATAAATATTCGATAAGCCTCAGGATTTACTAGGAAGATTCATGAGAGTCCCCTCGTCCCTCCCACACACACTATGGGCTCTGGAATTTTAAAAATATTTGCACAGGTTGTGTGTGAGCAGTGTGTGTGGACACGTGGCTACCCATAGCATGGATAACCTCCAGCTTCTCCTCTTTGTCTTACACAAATGGATGCAGTAGTTTGGCTTGCCAGGTTCTCCAACCCACTATGTATTGAAAGTATGACTGGGGAGGTCTAAATCTGTTTTGTGTCAGTTAAGAACCGTGTCTCTTTACCCCAGTTAAGGTTTTGACTAATAAATATAATCAATGTTCTGTGCAAAAGGAGAGAAATACTTCTTCTGGTTTTCTGGTGTATGTCAGTGAAGTCAGATATTTTAATAGGTTGAAATTGTGATATAAAAATGTCATACCCATTGTTGTTGTAACAGGCTGTATTAAAAACAATGATGAAGGATATTTTCAGAATGGTAAGAAAAACAAAAGAGAACTTTGATCTTGGTTTGGGAGAGATCCATGCAAGCATTAAGCTTCAGTTGCTATCCCGGGGAAATCAGTCAAATTCTGTGTAAAGGCAGGTGTCATCCAGACCTTTTTCTTTCCTTTAAAGATGAAGGCCCAAATAAATACTGCCCTCAAATCTCTCAGTGATTTTTCCTTGGGAGCTAGTGGCAAACTTTATGCTTTAAGTTTTGATCTTGCAGAAGAGCCTGTCCAGCATTTCTGAGTGCAGTGTCATTGCACTCCAGGCTGCTTTACATTAGTACCAGGTTCTTGAGATATCTTGAGATAGTGGCAAGAGTTTTTCACATATTACTCAGTAAATCTCAAGAATATTCAGTGGAGTCTTACTTTGTAAATTTAATTTTAAAACTTTTGCTTTTGTTTTAGTTGTTTAATTTCTTTAAATTTCTGAATTCTGAGTGTATTCACCTTTTCTTCTCAAAAATAGGAGGCTCCTATTTCTTTCCTCCAGTTTCTCAGTTGGGCTCTTGTGGATCACAGCAGTAGCTCAACAAGTTGTCAGTCAAATATGCATGCACATTGCCCACCACTTCAACTATAAACTGTATTGGATGGAGACTGAAATGTCTGGGGTTTAAATTCTGTAGCAGTTTATCTTCTGCACTGTTGCCAAGCATTTTAGAAGACTCAGGATCACTTTAAGACTCCATCTCTGTTGTAATAAATATAGCATTTAAAGAAACTCCCAAGGAACTGGGATTAGCCATGCAATTCCAATATAGAAGAGTCTGTAGACTTTTTCCTGGGGGCTATCTGCTCTCCAGCCAAGGATACTACCAGTAGGAAGACCGCAGCAATCTCATTTGCCCACAGAGACAGATGGTAAATTATGCGATGCTCCTTATAGTCTCCTGCTGTGGAAACTTAACTTTATAGACTGCAGAGTTGAGTACCACACTCCAAAATATGAAGGGGGAAATTTTACATCTTCATCACAGAGTGATATTGAAGATGAAATGATTTCAATACCTAGGACAAATAGCAAGTGGGAGGTCAGTAGATAAAGAGATTAAGAGCACCCAAAAGGTCAGCACGTTTTACTGTGGAGCCAGGAAGAAGGTAGATGAAAGAGATAGGCATGCCGAAGAGAGAGATGTTTGCTGGCTCTTGATACAGTATGGGCTGCCTCTGCAGCTGCTTAAAACACAGTCCCGCCAGGCTAGTAAAGGGCTATATACATCACAAGAAGAGAACAGTTGTTTAACAAAATTTCTTCACTACTGCATTTGGATTAATTGAATCCTGTGCGAGGCCTTATCAGGAAGAGCTGTCAGCAAAGAATTCCAATAATCCAATCAGGAGGTCACGAGTGCAAGAATAAGTATCTACAAATCGGATTGAGMGCGCCAAACCTGAAGCCAAGCAATATTCCAGAGATGACAGAATAGATGATTTCACCACGTTGCTGATTTAATTAATGGAGATTGATAAGTTCATCACAACACCCACGTTTTGTTTGTTGTGCTGGAAAGGTGATAACCTAAAATCCTGATTAAAAAGGCAACGGAACAAAACAAGAAGTGTAAATCRGGTGATAATAGTAGCTAAACAATCATGTCTGTCATGTTAGAGTTTGTGCAACATTATGAATATCAATTATTTTTACACAGGTGTCCAATATTAACCACCACATTAAGTACAAAGCCAGTTGATAACTGAGTAACAGATGAGTTAGAGGTTGTTTAAAAAAAAAAAAAAAAAATCATTGGTCACAGGACTGGTTGTGTCAAACAGTCGCCTAAAAACAACTATTCTGCAGTTCAGATATTCAGGAATATCATCTGTATCAAACTGTTCTTGGGAAGAAATATTTCAAGTGGATGACTCAAACCTTAGTCACTTCTTGTTATGTGTTTCCCATTGTATTTATCAGAGAAGTCTCTTAACCTGAGCTGTCTTATATAAAAATAAAGCTGTCCATAACCGCATGAAAGACAGTAAGTCCAACTTTCACCCTGGTTTCACATGTCAGTCTATTGGTTTAAGTTTTTTGGTTGTGTTTTTTTTTTCTTGTAGGAAAGGATAGTCTCAAAAAGAGAAATGCAGTGTATGCTTAGGACTAGGTCTTGACTAGAACGAGCATTGTAAATGTGTGTATAATTTTTAACACATATCTTGGCCCAGTTGAAAGCTGGTATTCGACCAAGACAGACCTGGGGACTTCTAACTCTCCAAAGGGAAGGAGTCTATGAGCTCTCTCATTCAGGGCAACTCTAGGGCCATGAATTAATAATGTGAAAGAAAATGCCATGATATGTGCTGTGAATAGGTCTTCCCCCACTCTTGTTGAAGAAATATAAAGTACCGTTCTTCAATTTTCTGACTAGCAATGCAGAGACGATATATCTACATACCTATATATTCTTTGGTTTATTTCTGTTTCAGTGTTACAAGATAGTAAAACCTGCATGTGCCAATAAAACAAAATGAGCCAAAGATGAGAAGTGAAATATGCTAAGTTCAACTAATAATAAGTTCAACTTCCCTTACACAGGAATGACKGAGAGTAACTTTGTGATTTAACCCAGTGTGACTGAGAGTTGATTTGGTCTATTGCTGACTGCATAAAGGCTTTCCTGATCCAAGAGATGCCTCTGTATTGTAAAACCTTGTATTTCTAACCTTTAACATCTTACCAAGAGTACTGTCCATTGCTTTCACATCATTATCTGAGTTTAAATACCTCTCATCTGAGCTTGTTCTTCCTTAATCTTTAAACCTTGCTTAGTGCTACCTTCATACTTAATCATTCTCCTGCTTTGCAAAGCACTTGGGGATCATTCCGATGATAAATTTCAGCTTCATCAGCTACTGACCCACATATGCTCCGCAGCCAGACTGCAACTGCTTGTCCCTATAGGTCCTGGGGTAATGTTATAATTAAAGAGCAGCTGCTGGCATATATAGGCTCCATGGACTCTGTCATCAAAGGGCAACTGATGTCCCACATTAACTGAATGGATCTCTAAGGAATTTCAGTGATAGAAATCAACTTTACTCCCCAGCAGAAATTACGGCACATCTGCCTTGTCATAGCTAGACGCTGCACTTGTCCTGACGATTGTGTCCCATCCAATACTACAGTCGTGCCTATAGGTATGGCAACTGAGGTTTTGACAGTACATTGGGACCTCCATCCATCGTGCTAGAGATGCTTCTGTGCACATCACACAATAAAGTTGTGTGGTTAATTACACTTATTTACCTGTCTGATGATTAAAGATAAATGGCAGTCAAATTTAAAATGTCCTTTTATATGTCAGCAAAAATGGATAAAAGAAAATAATCTTGTGTTTAGTATATGATTAACCTGTGGAATTTACTGCAGTAGGATATTACTGAGGCAAATAGTTTAGTAGGATTTAGGGATTAGACACATGAATAAGAACAGCATTTACTGGTTACCTTCTCTAGATTTAAGAAAGGTAATTTCTTCCCGGTGCAATTCGATACATAAGGTCAGCAAATGATAAAGACGGGCAATGTCTTCTCCAGCCYATGGCTCCCAGCAGGTCTCCAAGACAAGGTTCTTCCTTCCTGGAGAAGGATAAGGTATCAACGTGCTTGTCAGTCAGGGCAAAATACTGTACTGAGTGCACAACTGCTGTCTTCTGCTGAGGGATTATTTTGTCCCTGTGGGTCAGGTCAGGGCTATTTCACACCCTCAGCAG
Source organism: Phoebastria nigripes (assembly GCA_035582835.1). Taxonomy (NCBI): domain Eukaryota; kingdom Metazoa; phylum Chordata; class Aves; order Procellariiformes; family Diomedeidae; genus Phoebastria; species Phoebastria nigripes. The sequence continues at coordinate 1,409,002 of JAYKAV010000589.1, read as the reverse complement.
TTTGGGGTTTTGCCCTCCCACCTTTTTTATTCCTTTCTTAATTTCAGAAAGCCTGACAGTGTGGCCAATGCCCTTCTGCAAGCATCATTATAACTAATGGACAAGCCTATTTATTATAAAGTCTGTTAAAGAGTAGTTAACAAGCCCTGATTTCTATTTAACTGTCACTCTGTAACCTGCTTGAGAGCAGATCTGCACTCTAAACATAATCACCTCTCTTAATGCTTCTTATTTATTTATTTAGAGGCAGTATAAACACCATAGGCCAGAACCTCTGCTGATACATCGGCGTGCCCCCAGCAGCCAGGATCTGTTGAAATCAATGGGGCTTTACTGATTTACATCCCCTGAGAATCTCCACATAAAATAAATTCCAGCCAGGAGGTAGGAGATATATGTATATGCAGAAGTCAGATAAATTGGTGTGTTTGTGTGACACACAGACATTTCAGGGTCAATAGTATGTACAGAAATCAGAGTTCCTTTAAAAGAAAACTTAACGACTAATCCAACTTATTAAACCTGATTTATGTTTGTTAAAAAACAGTCAGGTGACAACTGATGCATATCTTTATTTGCTTTGGTGTAATCCTGCATTTTTGTTTTGCACTCGTAGATATGATGTTTCACTGTTTTAAGGTCAGAGTCTAATTTCAGATGTCACAAGAAAGGTAGTGTACAAAGAAGCACACTGCTGCTTTGTGTGCATGCAAAGAAAAACCAGATATTTTGCAACACTGAACTCCTCCGCAGTCACAGTAGCTCTAAACTGCCCCGTCAACCTTAAAAACAACAAAATACCTTTAATCAAGAAGTTGCAAAACGCTTTTCAAACTGTCATCCCAGCCAGCCAAGTTTTTAATAAGTTGCAATAGTCCTAATTTTTTTTTCCGTTGTTGAGGTTAGTCTTCRGAAAACTATGTGCAGCTTTTGCTCCAAGCAAAATTAATACACATCCAATTTTCTGGGGCTTCACTCCATGGTGTGTGTACAATTGGAAGTTGGATTAAGCTGCAATAGGTGGATTTCTGTTAAGGAATGTTACTATTGTATATTTTAAGTATATAATCTTAACTAACTCATTTCTCTGCCACTTTTCCCCCTCCCCCAGGGTGAAAGAACAAACCAAAACTTTTGACACAATTATTTTTGTGTTTTTTAGTGATGTAGCCTTGTCCCTTAAGACGTGACTACTGTACTATGACTTATCATAATGCTGTGCCATGAAACACCTCATAAAAATAATGTTATTTCCTCTGCTTTCTTCTGAACCTTTACAAGAAAATTGCTTTCAGTCTGCTTAAATCCTGTTACTTTTCATAACAACCTCTTACAAATAAAAGCAGTAGAGTTAACTAGGTTGATATGAACAAACCAGAAAAAGAAGGTAGATGTTTAATTTTGCCCCCCCGTTTTGTTTATTGCTTTGTCACTTACCAAAAGTTGGAAGAAAAAAAGTAATTGGATGTTTTATAATTTGTGACCATTTAAAAGAATAAATGACCTGAATCAAAGGTCAAAGCCTTTGTGCTTTCTGCAGTAGAGAGGTTTTTGTTTTGTTTTCCCCTGAATCTTTTTATACTGAAAAAAAAAAGAAACAAAATTAAAGCAGACTAAAATAAAAATCTCCCCTGTGCATATTCACACAGAAGATGATTCCTAAAGGATCTTTACAGCTTCTATTTTAAATGCCTTTTTCCTTAAAGCTTGCAAATATCAACAACATTCCTGCACACTGTAATCAAATACTTTCCCAAAAAGCCATGGAATGTGCCATAATTTGTCAAAGATCCTCACTGACAAGTTTTTAGTAAAGTCCACTACAGCAAACCCTCCTCGGCCCCCTTGACCCACGTAGCAAGAGACCTTTGACCCTATTTGGGCCTCTTTTATGAGCTTCTTTCACTCTGACCAGATGGCTAAACTATCAAAGGTTTTTATGAGTAAAAACTGCTTTTCAAACTCACAAGTTGTATATTTCTCTCCATGTTAATGTGAACTATCAACCCAAAGGCTTTAAATTGAAAACACAAAAGGTGCTCTGCAGCTGCCGGCTCTGCAGCGGCACCTCGCATTGTGCCGGCTGGGTGGGGATGTTTGCAGAGTAAACAGCTGATGTCCAGATGAAGACAGTTTAAGCCCAAATAGTTTAAAAAACCACCCATCGAAACCGTAATAAATTATTTTTCCCCGGGATATTGTTTTGAGCCTCTAACGTGGTGTTTGCATATTCATTCACAGCTACTGCCAGCCCACCCTCTCTCTTCTGCATGGAGACCGCTACCCAGAGTGGCAAATTAGGACTAATTAGACCAAATTGTGTCAGAAACAAAAATAGAGAGATTACAGACTTCTCAATCAGTTTGAATTTCAATGCAAACATCTCTGAACACCTGGACGTCACTTTCTTAAAGCCAACTGAACTGTCTTGTCCCTTGCTGCCTGTGTGCTGTCAGAGTAGCACTGGGGAGGATTTTGGATCTAAGATCATTAGTGGATATTTGTTGTTACTGTATAGTTCATCTATTCCACATTTTTTTTTCTTTACAGAAAAATTCAGTAGCTTTTTTTTTTTTAATKTAATATACTCCTGTATATATATTTTTTATATAAACTATTCATATACTACCTGTATTTCACAGCATTTGCTTTTCCTATTTTCAACAGATATTTAAAAACTTTCGAATCAAGATACTATAAATCACAGAGAGATTAATAAAGAAAAATCATACCCTCGTAGGCTTTCCCAAGAGAGCTAGGGAATATAATCTGCTCTTCCTCTTTCTCACAGGTTTCCAAGAGCTCTTTTTTAACCCTTCACGTTCTGGCATGCCATTCTTGCTAGTATTTGTTTCATTAATGGAAAATCATATATTGTCAAAGTTGCAGAACTGCACCTTTGGGAACAACTTTAGTTTAACGTTCTTAATCAAATTACTCTTATGCAAGGTATTTCTTTAATTCATTTTGAGGGTCTTAATTGGTTATGTATCTTTTTAAGTCAAATATCCTTTCCTCTCACTTAAAATCACAAAAGGGTTTTGTTTGGAGGAAAACAATGGTGTCCAAGTAGGATAAAAGATAAATATTGGCAAGAAGTCTCTACTTTAGTGAAACCAGGGTGTCTGTTAACATCAGGCTCATAGATCATGCGGTCATCCGTGCATTCTGAAATCACGTAGGCCAGGGCTGTGTCTTCTCTTCAGTAGTTGTTCAGACCTACTGTACTTATAGCTGTCAGTCATGCCAGCACATGTTACAAGTGAAGATAATGTACAGAAAAGTAGATGTAAAAATATATCAATTTTTCTCCTACCTCAGAAAAAAAAATTCAGCTTATCCTACCTTCTGTCTAAAGCTTTTCACTTTCTCAGATTTCTTTACATGTGACTTGTTAATCCATCAGTGCTGTTTATCCAACCAGGTTTATTAATGACAAATGTTGCTGGCCTTGCTGAGTTATGACTGTAAACTGAAAGAATATGAGGGCCAAGGTGAAAAGGTGATTTCTTTATAACAGCTGTAATTTATCCTGGGCTTTGGCCAGGCCTTTGATTTTGGACTGGCCCTGGATATAGTATTCCTACTGATTGCATTAGAATAGCCCTCAGGGGTCATGCTGAATTCCAGGGCCCTGGAACCAGTTAGAAGAATGGAAGATGACCATATGTGCAGGGTTAGAGAATGATAATAAGGTGCAGCACAATACAAGCCCGGGTGTTGTGGAAATCCTCTGCTATGCCTTCTGCATGCTGTCATTCATATAAGCATTGCATAAGAAATGCATCCCAGCTTGGTCAGGAGGAGGAGAAAAGAAAGCAGGAAAAAAGAAATTAAGTCTCTTAGCTAGTCCTTGGGTTCATTAAACGTCTCCTGCAATGAGAGGGTTTGAGTGTATCGTGTTACTTCTGTTTAGATTTTGAAAGGACAGGAGAGGCCAGTGCCATCTAATGCAGCTTCAGCAATTGTTGTTTCCAAGTATCACTTCTTGTGCAAAAGCCATCTGGTCCTTGTCCCACAAAGAAGGATGAGATGGAGAATATGAGGGCCTTATCTCTGGTTTTCACTTAGTTTAGTAGTCCTGAAGTCAGGTCACACAGATAGGCCATGTCCTGTTCTATTGCCAGCACTCATTTCAGAGACAGGGTCTCGGTCTGTCCAGAGGTGAGCCTCCGCTCCTGCCCAGCTATGGCCTCTGTAGTTGGAGCAGTCACCCAGGTGTGGGAGACCTCTCATCTGTTCCTTTTTCAGCCTAGGTGAATAGCATATCTTAATCAGGAGCGAGAACTCAGTCTTTCCTGTTGAAACTGTTTCACTTTTCATGGAATAATTAAGAGTTTAAAATGGAGTTGTAAGGAGAGAACAAGAATACATATCATTTGCCTAACCAGGGGTTAGGGCACTGTCTTGGGAGAGGTAAATGCTAGGCTCTGCTCTAGCAAATATTTGCATTATTTTTACTAAGCAGTCACAGATAAGTTACCACAGGAACTTTGTCTTTTAATGTTCCATTCTGAATCATAAAATCATAAGAAACTACAGGAAACAGGAGGTCTGGGCTCACCTGCCCTCAAGTCAGCTGGATTGCAACTTTGTAGGTGCAAACAGATGATTATACTGCAATAACAATTGTACAATTCAGTGATACATACTGCTATAGACAAGTTTTCACAGGTGCAAGATTGCCTTTGAAAAGAGATCAATCCAACCTCTTAAAGTAGTTTTATTAACTGTTGACAATTCCCATTATTTTTCAGGCATGGCTGATTACACTGTCACTTTTGGCAAATGCTAAAATAGCTCATGATCTCTGCTGACTTCAAAGGCTTTGGAGCAGGGTAATACTGTACCTGAATTCTACAAAATACATCTGGTATCTCAATAAGGGCAAAACTGTTAATTGTAGGAATATAGGTCTGGCGGTCTGGCTATCTGGCTGCACATAAAACTGTACCTAGTACTGCTAATCCTTCTACCTGCCAACCTGTCATTAAGTGCTGAAGCTGTGATTTGCAGCCAGACATGCTTACCATGACTCAAGTGACCGCTTTCACATGAGATCAGTACTGTAGTCAGTCTGCATTAAGACATGACATGGCATTAGCTCTTCCTTGTATGTGTGCCTTTTGGCCTCTGCAGTGTTTTATCACTATTATCACACATTAACTTACTAATGGTACAGATTTTACCTAATGCAAATTCTCACATTGTTCACCTTGTCGGGAAGCATCTGAGCATCTTCCAGCGGTGCAATAAGTCATGTGCCTAATCATTGTAGCATGTGTTTGTCCTCCTCCCTCAAAGGAAAAACTTTTGTGGTGGAATAGCTTGCTTTCAGTGGGGAGAGCCTGGGATTTTTTGAGAGGTGGGAAGGAAAGGGTGAACATTCATAAAGCACTTACTGCAGTGATTTAACATACAAAGGCATTCAGACCTCTGGACAGTTCCTAAAAGAAATAAAAAAGCAAGCTACTGCCCACATACCACTCCAGCTGCTATTCTGGTCTTGTGATAGGTGTCAGTAAATGACAAGACAGAGATATGAGTGGGAGAGCTGTACTCAGAGAGGCATGTGATTGCATGGGCAATTGCATACTTCATTTGCACAGGATGACTCTTTCAGCTCCTGGCTAAACAATTGCTCTTGCAATGTGCCAGTGGAGCAATAAACAGCTGGGAGAATTGTTTGGGCCAAATGCTAGTGATTCTGTGTTCTTCGTGGCCAATATTTCAGAAAATACAGCTTTAAATCCCTTCATGTTCAGATGGCAAAACTAACAGTAAGGCATCAGTCTTCACTGGCAGAAGCACTGCAACTTATTTGAAGTTTCATTATCAAGTATATAGAGGCTATGGGTTTTCATCTCAAAAACCACTTTCAATTTGTAATGAAGGATACTAGAGAAAACAATAACCTTTATTACACATCCTTGTTTCTGTTCTCTCTTCCATATCATTGTCTGTAGTGCTTGTAGCCTAAAGGCAAGGGTATAAGGTATACCTCAGCACTTGGGGAGTGGACACAGAATGGTCCTGCTAGAAATGCTAGGCAGGAAACATGTATAGCTCATCCATACCTTATTAATTCAGAAGCATTAAAATCTCAAGTCAGGCATCATTTTAAATCATGAGATTTAAAAAAATGACTCAATACTAATTTTTAAATTTCTTTTACTCATTTTTGAGCCCTTAGATTGTATATATCTGAGTTTTTCTTTCCATCAGGCTTGCATAAAAAAAGTCATCATTTTGTTTCTTAATGAAAACTAAAATTTTCAAGTCACTTCACTTTTGCACCTATTCTTAACATGCCTAGAGTTAGTAGTGCTTTGGTATAATGCAGCTATATTCTCAAATCATTCCACCATTATGGCATAAACAAAAAGTACCTGAACAAGAGCAGGCCAGAATGGGGATGTCAGAGTTGTAATATGTCAGGACAAAGAGTGTTGACTGACAGATTCTTGTAGGTCTGGCTAGTGCAGTTCAAGAAGTTCCTGCCTGCTGCTGTTTATTACTGACTCTGGGTTGGTGATAACTAGTTGAGAGGTGGGAGCAAACAAACAAGGGTGGTAACTTCTTAAATTGTTCCAGGTAGATCCATTTACAAAGTGTCAGCCTGCATCCCGATGTGTGCTCAGTCTATTGAGACTGCTTCTTGTTTGGCTAAAATTTTGGCACTACTAATTTAAACACAGACATTAAAAAGAGCAATAATAAGATTGCATTTCTCAATTTGGGTCCTAGGAGAGTTGGGCAGAGCACTGAAAGGAATGAAATTAAATGAAACCCCTTCACAGGTAACTGCACCTTGGGCTCGCATAATGCAAAGCTGTTGTTTTATCTTCACATCTGACATGCCACTGGCCTTATTTGCAGAAAGCTGACCTTGTGTCAAACAAGATGATCTGACTGACATTTTTTATTTCTGGAAATGATTAATCTGTTTATAAAAAGTTCCGTTAAGAAAAGCCTTGAAGTTTCCTTCTACATTTTCATTGATTTCTTAAAGATTGAGTTACATTTTCCATTTGTTAGAAGAGTTAGAACTTGCCATTCAAAGAAATGCTGATCCCAGTGCTCTGGCATGTATGATGACTGGACAGTTTCACTCTTATGGATTACTTACCCTGGGCAGCCAGTTTGTCTCAGCACCATGACACACCTCTCCATAACCAACAGAAGCTTTTGGGTTCTAAACGTGTTTGAAAATTTGGTAGTGAAATACTAACAAAAAACATTCCCATCCCCCAGACTTGTACAAACCCTACGTAGGAGTTTCATTTCTGTAAGCCTGTCGACTACGCTGAAGCTTTCACAGGCACAGCTAGATCTCCTGGACCGCGTTCTCTACAGAGAAGCTCATCTCTTGTCTGAGGCTTACAGACTTGTGCAAGGAACGGAGCTCTTGCAGTATTTGTGAGCAACTGTAGCTGCATTTTTACCTTCATATACAGTCTAGATAATAATCACATCTCCTCAAAAGCCATGCGATGCCTTCTTTGCCCCACAGAATGGCAGTGTGGGTTCTCTTCAAATTTGTTTGCATTTCATTTTTTTTCAGTCTGTTCTGAGCTATAAATACTCTCAGGATCCATTAGGCTCATATCAGATACATTCATATTTCCCCTTCTTTTGGCATTCCAGTTCCCAGCTGAATCTGATAAGCAGATCAGTCACTGCTATGTCAGCAAAGAAGAGCAATGTTGTACCTTAATATTTGTCATCATTACCCAACACACCCATGCAGAGCAAGCTGTGAGGAATGCAGGTTTTCATGCTTTATCAGCTGTAACTAAACATCTGGTTGCAAAAAAAATGAATCACTCAAAGTTAATGAAGGTTATGATTTCATATAATCCTTTTCAAGCAAAACAAATTCCATTGGAAGAATATAATAGATTAACTGTGGAACTGAATCAATTGAGGTTTTAACATCACTGTTATTTACAACCCATCCATTTTCCATTCTAAGCTCAAACTTTGTTTTGTCATTGCCAGCAGGGCTTTTGCATTTCTTTTTAAATGCACTCTAAAATGCCTTCATTTTGTAGTTTCCTAGAAACATAACCACTACTCTAGCTGTGAGTTCAAACAACTTAATTCAGCTTGTATTACTGAAATGCTGATTTAACAAATGGAAAAAAATACATGTATTCTTTTCAGGTATCATATGCATTCTGGACGTAGGGTCCAGCTGCAGAGGTGGAGTAGCATGGCCTTCTATAGCCTTTCTTATCAGCAGAACTTAAATATTTCACAAACAGTAGGAAGATCTTAGCAATGCCCTGCCAGGATGAGGAAGGAAGTCTTAATTTCCCTTCCGCGGATGGGAGGAACTGGGGCACACGCTGCAAGTGGTGTGCAGTCCTGCTGACAGGGGTGGGAAGAGCTGAAGCAGGCAGTGCTGTGCTAGGCAGGAGGACATCATCCCCCAAGGATGCACCGTCCCTGAGCAAAATGCCGCCCCGCTCCCCAGCAGGGCGCTCAGGCATCCCCACAGCCATGCCTGGTTTTTTCCATACAGTTCCCTGGCCTCATCAGCTTAGCCCGATTTCCTAAGGAAATGAGGTTTGCGTGATTATACTCCCTACGCCTCTGTGTGTTTATCTGTGTGCCCGTCTCCCTCATCTCCCTCCCCACTGCAAGAAATTGTCCAATTTCAACCAAGTTTGAGAGACAAGTAGAAGTCCCAAAGGAAGATCCATTTCCCAAGGTTTCTGGGTGTGGATGGAAGGAGATAACTCATTAGTGTGCTGATGGAGGCAGGAGCAGCTGCCTGGGTTTTCCTTTGTGGAAATAGGAGAATCCACGCAGGCAAAAAGCAATGGAAAACCAGCTGTATTCCCTGTTTATCTGTTTTTGTGTTGTCTTTGGTTTGTGACATGATAGCATTTTAGGTGCTGGAGGGGGAATGAAAGGCAAAAGCCCAAGTGACTATTGACCAAACCCATCCTCTGACTCCACCCTGTAATTCCATTCCCAGCCATCGATTCCCAGTCCAGGAGGAGTTGGGAATAGGCAAATTTGTCCAGACATCTATCCTTGCTTTTATCGAGTAAAAGGAGATTGTTGTGAGATGGAGGCAGGTGATTGTGGAGAAGTGTGGTAGAACACCAAGGAAAAAGCTCCTATGAATGCACACACACTGCTGGGAAGCCAAGGGCACCCCAGCATTATGCGTTTAGCTCTTCAAGCTGTCAGCAGAAATAGTGGTGCATAGACTAGTAAATGATGGAGCTTATCTTTGCTACCCATCATTACAAATGGGCAAAGGAGGGAGATATTTCATGCTGGTGCTCTCTAGGAGATGGCTGGAATTGGTGAAAGAGCAGAAGAGAGGACAGGCAGTCTGACAGCACTGCCCTGGCCTGGGCAAAAACAGCAAACCATAGCAGAGCAAAATAACAGAGCTGTAGTCTCTTGAATTGAAAAGGGATGCCCAAGTGCTTTAAAATCACTAAACAATCTTTCCTGGCACGTGGGTAACAGAATTTTGGGAGGCACGGCAGGGGAAAAGTGCTTTAATGAAACCTCTGACTTTTATTCACTATCAAATTATGATTTACCTAAATGTAACTTAGACTATTAATTCCATTTTTAAAAGCAAAACTAAAAAAAACCTGCCTGTTCTTTAAGAATGCTGCTCTCTGCACCCCTGAGTCTGGGATTTAGCAGACTAATGGGATCAGTCATCCCCTACTTAAATACATCCTGGACAGCATTCACAGGAATGTCGTTGTTTGTGTCCAAAATGTGCTGTCATCCTCTTTTTAACATCTCCGAAAATAAGTGAAGATCATGGCAACTGCAGATGGTGCCAGGTCTTGCTTGGCAGGCCGTGCCGTCCTGGTGTGCCTGCAGGGACATCTCTCCCATCTTGCTGGCCCATGTCCCAGCAGGATCTGCTCTCCTTGACTTACCCATCTAGCTCCTTCTAGGCTTATGATTTAGTGACCCACGTTCAATGTGCCCAAACTCTTCCCTGCCCATCGCTGGTGACAGTCTCAGACATCAGCCCTGCACTGTGCTGGTCCCAGTGCTCTTGTCACCGTGCCAGACCTGTGGCCACACTCGCGTTGGAGTGGGCGAGTGACAGTCGTGAGCGCCTGTGTTAGGAGATGGGCAGCAGGCAAAGCCTCCCTGGGTAGCGGTGGGAGCAATGCGTTGGCATCCAGCCTGTTAGAGAAAACACTTCTTGAGTCTCGACAAACTCAACTCAGCTGAAATGACAGATAATTTATGTTAAAAAAACGTTAGTGTTGGATACACAGCAATTCAGCTTCTGACCCCTAGTAGTAAACTGAAACTCCTAAGTGGAGAAATCCCACTGGGCTCAGCTCTGTCCTCTCGTGCTGTGATATAAATCCAGGATAGTTTGCTTTAAGGAATCTGAGGACAGAATGAAGCCATTGAGCATTAACTGAAATTAATTGTTTAGTGGGGAAGTACAAAAATAAATGTGTTCAGGATCTTTCTGGAAGTAGAATATGAGCCACAAAAATAGAGATGCTTTGGCAGCCACCTTTTTGCTGGATAAAGTTTCACATCCTTCCAAATGACACCCAGTTGTCTTCTCTGGGTAGCAAAGATCTCCCACTTCTCTTACAAAGCTTCCACAACTTACCTATTTTTGTTTTTTCCCAGCTGTTGTTGTAAAATCTGTTATCTTTAATGTATTACCCTGAAAAACAACACACCTTTGAGAAGGCCAGTGGACTGTGACATAATTAGATGCAAAATGCACATCTAAAAGCTGTTTACTTCCTGTAACACTAGGATAACTACTAATGAATCACCGACTCTGGGGATTCTCAGTTTGTAACTGGATACTCCACAAACTTCTTATCAGATCAACAATGATTTCTGTCAAAAAAGGAGAAGAAAAAAAAAAAAAGTGGGGGTGGGCAGGTTTTTTTCCCCTGAAACCAGAGTTTAGCCTATATGCACCAATTCTAAAGCATTTTTAGCATGTCAGGCAGAGTAGTCATGGTGAGTTTGAAGGGATAAGGGAAGATAAAGTGTATCAAAGCAGGATCTGACACTCGTGATGCTATGCAGACCTTTCTTTCTGAGAGCATCTCGCAGGCTGGACTGACAGCAGGGATTAATCCATGCAATGGCAATAAACAATAGTTGAAGTGGGGTTGAGGCCTAACACCTGGATGTTATGTTACCATCAGTAAAGAAGCCTGTTTCATGCTGGGGATGAATATATATGATTCTGACACTGTTGCTTTCTCAGCGACAGGTAAGACTTCTCAGACCTCTTTTGTGAAAGGATTGTTTTTTTTTTTTCTTTTTGTATGTGAGAAGGCTGCAGGCTGTCTGATTCAAATTAAATGCTTTAGCATGTTTTGCATATGACCCTTGTTGCCAGGTATGAACAGCGTAAATGCATGGACTAATATTTTATGTTTATCTATAGATGCATATTTAGTCTTTTTAAATCAGTCCTGCTAAATCAGAGGATCAAGCTTTCCCTTGCTGGGTATTGATATCTCTAAGTTGTTGAGGTCGTCCCAAGGGGTATGGCTCAGTTTCCCACGCAGGACAGGGGGGAYGTCCTCCCAGCAGCTCGGCGGTGCCAGCGGAGGGGCGAGTCCTGTGCCAGGAGCCACCAGGGCCATCACGTTGCATTGTCCTCAGCAGAACCGAGTTTGTCACGTCCGCTCAAGCGTGCCGGCACCGCGGAGAGGCGAAGGAAGGAGAGCATGAGGAAATCTTCCCTTATCGGCCTCTCTCTAGGGTTACCCTTTTTGGCAATAAACCTTGCCAAAAATTTATGTAAAGAATCTGAAAGGCCTTTGAAGGACATAGAGAGGTTGAAACTTATCCGTGCGCCGGGCAGCTCTCAGGAAGTCGTGGTGCAGCCAAACCTTGCTAGGAAGTTCACCATCTGGGGGCTTTTCTCCGTTTTTGACCTCATTTACTCTTGTGTATTATCTCTGACTCCTCAGGGTCAGCCTATGTAGGTCAGGGATTCATTGACATAGATGTTCATCTCTTTTTTTCACAAAAAAAAAAGGCAGGGGGGAGAGAAAGTGGGTTGGACAGACTGAGAGAAGGCCCCAACAGCCATGTCCAGAAAGCACGCTGGTGAGAAGCCATGAGTGCAGGCATGAGAAGGGGCGTGAAGGAAAAGGGAAATGCTTCAAGGGACCTTTTGGGCCAAGTAATGGAAAAACACACATGTGGGAGTTATTGCACTGATTTAGAAGTACTTCACCTTGGTCTTCCCAGTACAGACCTGGTCTTACCAGCCTGAGAGCAGAGAACTGGAGACATGGCACACRGAAAGGTCTGGCTCTCTCCCCTTCTTCACTTAGCAGACTCTCAATTGCTTTACAAGTAAGACTTTATCAGCCAGAAAACTTCCAGGCAGAAGTTTTTGTGGAGAAGCAGAAATGTCATTGAAGGTTTCTCAGCGAAACCTTGCCTCCTCTTGGATCCAGATCTGTGTGCTGAACTGGGAAAACCGAAAGTGTTCCCGCTTCGAGTGCTTTGACTCAAATGAAAAGACGTACCTGAAGGTGCCATAAGGTTTGAAATCTCAACAGCAGGCACAGCAATGGCCTTAAAAGGACTTGTTATTTTACAGTGTGTTTTCCAGGCAACAGAAAGGAAGCTCATCTCCTACAACATGCTTTATGAGGTTACTCAAATGATGGACTCTGGTCCACATCCAGACTGCACCAAATTCCCAAATGTAATTTCTCATGTAGTTCATTTCCCAGTCTCTTGGCAATGAGCTGCCACTAATCCTGGCCATGGAGGTGGCACTCACTGCCTGGCTGGCCAAGCAGACCAGGGGCTAGAGTTCTTCCAGCTAGCTGGCTTCAGTAAAATTACTTGGAGAATTTAATTATCCGAGTCATGTACTAGCATATCCCCTGAGAAAATAAAAGGAAACATGATGTATTTACGAATTCGTGCTTTGTGCAAATATGTTTTGCATTCAGCAGCGCTAGATTATATGTATTGAAGGTCCGATTGCTAAGTCACTTGGCCAAGATCAAGAAAGATTTTGCTTAGGAAAGCAGGGAATTAAATCCAGATTTCCCAAAGCCATATGCTAACTCCATCTTGTCAGTCTGGACTCATCCACACTGAATATAAATCAACATTTAACAAGGGACAAGATCGCTTTTGGCCATAGTTAGCAAGAGGTACAAATGGCTATTCCACTTTCATCTATCTTATCTAGCTCTTTATAACTACACAGTCCTTCATCAAAAATAGCACGGGGAAATATCAATTGTGACTCCTTTGTGAATTAACTGTTCTGTCTGTGTCAGGTCCTGCAGAGCCATTCATTTAAATAAGTAGCTATGATTTTTTTTTTCTTCTATCCCTTTCTCTGCCTAGACAGATACTTAACACCATTTTGTCTCCTTCCTCTGCTAGTTGGCTGGTGTATTTAGATGTTACAGAAGAGATTTCATACACTTTGAGTGCTTGCAAGGGCCCAAGTCTGAGGTTGGTAACCGGTGAGGTATCTGGAATACAGAAGTCAGTCTGTCTAATTCAGTCCCACTCATGTGTTACTGGAAGCCTTTCTACTAAATTCAGGCTTACGATCAGCCTGTTAATGTTTACAATGTGGCCCTTTTGGAATAGATGGGAAGGATTTGCAAAGTGAATGTGCCTATAAAATCTCTTATTTACATGCATCATTTGAGTGATTGTGTGTGCAGAAGGACAATGACGTGAGTTGTTTCCTATGCAGTGTATTCAGCAGTCTTTTTCATGCAGCAGCGTGGGCACAATGGGTTTTTAGGGGCATTCATCAGTGCCCTCCTCTGTAACCTGCCTCACAGAGTTTACAGCAACTTGATTTCAGAGAGTGTTAGATTTCCAGAGGAAAAAAAAAAATGCATCAAGCAAGGCTTGGAAATCTGRCCAGGTAGGGGATTGCTGTAGTACCTGGGCACCTGCTCAGCCTGGCAAAGAGTCTTTGGAGTGGTGAGGAGTCCCATCCACTGCCTTCTGTCTGATGCTTGCACCTCTTCTGGGTCTTGGGGTCTTTTTTTGGCCAGGTCCTTTAGCGATTTAAAAACCTGTTTCTAGAAACAAAGGCCACACTTGGGAAGGGAATGTCCTTTCTATGGTTACGAACAGGGAAATATCTGCTGGATGAGAGCCAGATTCAGCTACAACTAAGTAGGAACCACATTGTGAAAAGTCTAACGGTGAAGCAGAAGGAGGACCCCATTGATGTGGGTTTTATCCTTGGCTGTTTACCAAAACACATCATAGTTTAGGTACCACCTTGTGCCTTCCTCCCCTCCCAGCCTTTGCCTGTCTTGTCCTTCCATGAGGACATGAGGTCGGTGGCTTTTTCTCACTTACGCAGAGGCTGATCTGAAAACTCTGGAAGCTACTGCAATACGGATAATGTATTCACAAAACGGGCTGAATGTATATGATAAAACCTTTAGGCTAAAGAACACCTAGCAGCAGAAACATGCAAATCTTGCTTACAAAATTTTATATATTATTTATTTCTTGATGCAATAATAATATTGCTTCACAGGTCTACAACATCTTTTTATCCAAGTGTTCCAAATTGCTTTTAAAATATTAATTCCTAAGGTCTCACAGCAGCACTGAAGGGTAGATACCCCCCTTGTTCACTTACGTTCATTGAACTACTATATTTTAAAAAAAGCAAATGAAATCTGCATTCAGTTTTACTCGGTGATGAAACCTGCTTGTCACTGCAACAGAAATTAACCTTTTGTCAACAGCTGTTAACAGGAGGGTTGCAAAGACCCCRACTTCCTGAACTGCGGAAATAGCTAAGAAGCAGCAGTACTCTGACATCTGAATTTTAATACACTAACTCCTTAGGAAGCTTATCAGAAGGGTAGGGGGAAGTATTTGTGCAAAATGCTTTTATTTGACTGTTTTCTCTCCATTCAGGAAGAGTAGTTGCCCTAACAATGGCATGAATCTAGTGTATCGGTGAGTTGTATCCCTTGAACTCCAACTTACAGAACAAAAGACTTCTAAGAAGCATCCATGCAGCAGATGTTTAGTTATCTGAAGTGTCAGAATGCCAATTAGATATTGAACATGGCAGGAGGAGGGTGGAGTTTCCAAAACAAATGAATGATGAATAGGAACAGTTCCCGAGTTTGGTCTAAAGTCCTGCTGTTCTTTTGTAAAATGATTTGTGGCAAATTTGTTTTGTCACTGAGGCATAGTTCCCCTTCAGGATTTAAGTGATTTTTATAATCACTCCAAGAAAACGTTAAAAAAAAAAGAAAAGGAAAAAAGAAAAAAAAAAAAGAGAGAAAGAATATGAGGATAAAATGCCCTATTTGTTATGAAGAACAGGCTCTAAAAATGAACATGATTTAAAGTGTAACCAAATAATCCTGTCTTCCATGTGGTTCATACATAGGGGCTACTCCCCCACAGTGAAATCCTAGCCTAGCATTGAAATAGAAAGGGGATTCTTTTTCAGGGGGGGTGGGGGTCAAAACATGAATGAATTTGGTGAAAATTGTTTCAGAGATTAAATTTTAAACTTTGTTACTCAGTACCAGGGTAATCTTGTACATAGCAGCATGAAGGGGGTTAAAAAAAAATCAACTGGGTTACAAAATGCCTCTATAGCTGACTTGCATTTTTATTGTCATTGACCTCAGTAAATCATTGTTAGAAATTAATATAACATGGACATTTTTAGTTCAGCGTTTTACGTGGCATTGTGTTTAAAATAGTAATTTTTGACTTGCAAAATGCTCTAGATTATTCTTGCTTAATAGTCACACACAACTTGTAAATGTACTTAGGACAACTGATCCTGTGTGTGTCTCTGTCAAATAAGAATAATACTGGACAGTATAAAATACCAGGCAAAACAGCAGAGAGGAAATTGGACTTGCATTGACTTAAATAAGCAAGTGCTGTGACAAAATTGTTTAGTTCTCTTTTGACCTTTTGAGGTCACGTTTGACTATTTATGCTATCTCCTAATGCTCTACTTCTCCCTGCCTGGTAACAATTATGTGTTTATGCTGTTCTTTGCCTTCCCAGTTGGTATATTAAACAATCACTAATTACTGCATAAAAATATACATTCCTATTTTGGAGCTTCCTGTAAACACCCATCTAATTCCAAATACTCTATTTAAACAGCTGAATGAAAACCTGCATGTTTTAGCCGTGTTGGTTGATTTGTTTAAAACAAAGGCATAGAAAACAAAATATTAAAAATTGGCATCAATTCTTTTTCCATCCAGATATGGGATATATAGAGTAAATAACAAAAACTATTTTGGGGAGGAGGGAGTTGAATGATGTAGGTAGATTGAGATCTTGTTTACAGTAGTGTTAACAGGAAAAGCTCAGCTGAACCAGTATTAACAGAGGTTTTGTGGTCATCTTTAAGTGTATTTGTGATCATCTTTAAGTGTATTATTTGGCCCTTTTTTTCTTAGGTGGGCTATTGCTAAGAAAACTGAGTATAAGTCCACTCTTACTGTCCTACATATGGCAATTCTTGTCAAATTCAGCAGGAAAGGCAGTAAGAATTAAGGGTCCTAGGGCTGTCTTTAAGAACTTGATGTTATAAAGTGCTGAGTGAGTTCTGCTGCTTTCAGAGCTTTCCCTATTCCCATTGAGATGTTACTTAATTCAAAAGGCCACCAAGCCAAAGTGTAGCTAATTTAAAGTTGGATCCTGATGCTCGTATTTAAGTACTTGAGTGAAAGAGATTTGATATTTAAGATATTTGGAGATTCTGTCTTCTACTAACCAGGTTACCAAATACTTTCAGAAAATATTGGTGATAAGTTTTCATGGAAAGTATCCAGCCACTGTAAAACCTGTTTGATTTTTTTTTTTTTTTAATTGTATGTCCTCTAGTTCAATGCTGCAACTTGCAAATAATTCAGGCAATTTATTGTTGCTACCATTGAGAGCCAGATTGAGCAATTCCACCCAACTCAGTATTTCAATGCATTTCAATAAGGCTGTTAAGCACCAAATAGGTCATGTGCTTTGCCCACCTGGTTCTTTGTTGTAGTGCTTAAAAGCATTGAAGTCTTACGGAAAATTGTTTATGAAATACAAATTCTTTTGTTGCACTCATAGTTTACGAACTCTACTTCCACACTGAATATTCCTTTAGAGAAATTAGTTTGTGAAAATGAAAATGCTAGATGAATCAATCATCTGCATCCTGGGTAGACTTGATCTTTCTGTTTTTACTTTTAAAAATGTATGCAAGGGCAAATGGTTCAAAGTGAGTGTTAATTGTGTCTAACTAGCTCAAACATGTTTAGTTTTCCAGTTAACTACATAAATGAATCACTATTGAAATCTGAACATGTCTCTTGCTGTCTTGTACTGAAATTAAATCAACACTGTATCCTTTAGTATTGGTACTCCAGAAGCAGAGAACAAAGCGATATGACATGCACACACCAAATTAAGGACGCCAACATAAACTGACAGAATCTCTGCACTCGATGACGTTACAGTACGTAAAGCAGTGAAACGGGACAGGAAAGCCATTTCCCATGCTATTTCCTGATTTCCTGCTCTCTGCATTCCTGCACATAAACCTTTAATTCATTTCAGAATGCAGAGGTCATGACAAAAAGTCAGAGGATAAATATACCCTTTTGACAAACAGAAGGTTGACAGCAATTTTTACCCAAATGTTTCTGAGGCCAGGTGTTTCCCATATACTGTATTGAAATGTGTACCTTTAAATGTTTTGTTAGTATTTGAACCGTAAACACTCTTAAGCATTATGCTCAAAAATAATTTCTTGGTGGCAAGGCAGTAATGTCCACATCTGTATTTGTGCAAGACCAGCGGTCTGTCTAACCAAAGAGATTTGGGGTTCCAGTGACCTAGGGACTGCATGGTATGAAATGAATGTCCCATTCGAATACAGTGAATGGCAACTAATGTAGAAATTACGTACTTAATATTCTCTTATGATTGAGCAATGCAAATATTTGCTTTTGAGTAACAGAGCAGCCCAAGATTTAACTGAGAAATCACAAAGGAGAAACTAGTGTTGAAAAAGAAAACACCTGGCTCCCCCCCAGCATCCTACTGTCCCTGGGATCCACAGGAGACAACGCAAGCTCTAGAGCAGAGTCCCACAGAAGTGGTCTCTCGAGACCCTTTGCAGCCTGACAAGCCTTGTACAAACGCACAGAAAATAAACTTTTAATTGTGGAGGCTGTAGTGGCTACAAGGCTTCCCTGGATGTGTTTGGGAGGCCAAGGCTAAGAGCCATCGGGAGAGCGTGCCAGAGCCTGGAGGCAGCGAGGGGCTCTGCAGGGTGTCCTCCTCTGCAGCCAGGTTATTCAGCCCCCAGCCTGGACCTCCACCCATTAAATCTTCCTTCTGTGTACAAAATTTTGGAAACCTTTGCCCTTGTGTCCCCCACAGCTTGATATCTCATCAGTGCTGCAGATAACTGGTCATTATAAAACCACATTTTTCTCCCCGGGAAAATATGGCAGGGTGAGAAAACATTCATTTTGTCAAGATCGGAGGTGTGTATAGCATGCGCGTGTTTGCAGGTGTCAACAGAGACTTGCTAAAATGTTTTCTCTGTCCTTTGCTGGAAGCAAACCAAACCCTGCCTGTTCCTCAGATGAAGAGGGATTATACACCTTATGAATTTCAATGCCTGTATTCTCGTGTTTCTAAAGGTCCATTCAGAATGAAATCTTCAAAACATAGGAATGATCAATCTGTGTGTGCAGGACTGGCCAGAAAGCAGGTGTGATTTCATTTGTGTATAGCCAACTTTTCTCTGGAAAAATTCTTAACTTTTCAACCTTTGTTCTATTTGCACAATGTCCATGGATTTAATTACACTTTCTTAAATTAATTTTTTGTAGCCAATTCCTAGAACTGGAGCCAGTGGGTTTACTGGAAATATTTTCTTTCCCTGATATCCATATTTAATTCCACTAAAAGCAACTGCAAGACATGCTTTCCTCAGTCTTTATTTTTCTCCCTGTTTACAAGCTCTGGTACTGTCTACACCTGCAAAGTATGAATGAAAAATGGGGTAAAATAATACCAAATCCAAATGAAGGAGAGGGAGCAGGTAAAAGTCTGCTGAGATTGCCTTACATGGCAAAGAGCTACCAAACTCTTTTAGAATATTGATCTTCTACTGAGTTTCAGCACAGTGAAACAGATTTAAAGACTATAATGTGGGATCCTGGAATCATTATATTGCAATTATTTTTTTGTTGTTTCTTATTATGAGAACAGACTTGTTCTCATAGTCAACAGGAGAATCCATAGGTGCACCATCGTGGTCTCTCCCAGCAGCATTGCCCCTATTGTGAAACAGCTGAACAGCCACGTATGCAATGTATCCTCCTTCCCTACCGTCCCCTATCTGCCCGAGCTCCGCATGTCTCATACACACGTGCCCACTCTTATATAAATACATTAGTGATTAAAGTTTACAGATGACGCATGGCTTGACTGAGCACTGCAAAATAAAAAGAACAGATGACTGCTTCAGAGCATTATGAATCATAAGATGAGCACAGGCATAGTCTAATTAATACTTGCTGTTATTAATATATCAGCCATGCTGCAGGACAGGCACCTATACCCTGTGCCTCTGGGGTTTGGAAAGCAAATGGGGAAAATGAGCTGAGCTTCTGCCTTCTCTGAGATGGCATGGCCAAAATTGGTGATTTGATTCTTGGTTGCATGAAGTGGAAGGCATCAAGTGAGGAGAGAGGAGTTTTATCACCTGTTATACAAAAGGAAATAGAGGGCTCTTAAATGAAGGGAGCAAATCTAATGGCTGGAAGCTAGCCAGTCCAGCCAGGAATAAGGCGCAAACTTCTGACTGATGGCAGTTCATTGCCCAGATAATCTACCAGGGATAAATACTGCATTGTTGCTTACAGATATTTTAAAAATGAAGATTTGAACTGTTTAAATGATGAAATGGAAGCACAGCGTGCACTGTGGCGTGCTGGGAGTCACGCAGTAAATCTCCCAGGATGCAATGGAGAGTGGCAGCGAAAATTCTGCAGTGAAAATGCAGAATACGCATCCTTTAGTAACCACCCAGGTGGATTGCACCCCTAGATAATAAATGCTGCATTCCCCAAGGGCATGGTGGCGGTCCACAAGTCCTAGCTCAGACTAGTGGTTACATGCCACAGTCCAAGTCAATAAAGTGCATGAGTTTTGTTTAGCTAAAAAATCTTCAGGATTAGATGGCTCAACTTCAAATGATGCCCTGATAAGCAGAGAGAAAATACACACCATCAATTCGCTATTATTTTGAAAAGAAGAGCCTAAAGAGAAAAGGGATAACTGTAAGTGACTGGGAGCAGTTGAGGTAACAGCCTACAGGGCTTCCCTGCTGAGATACTCTGGCTTAAAATGACTTAAAAGTTATCTCAGTACCTTTACCTTTTGGGTTTGTTTTTCCCCCAGAGCAAGAGGAAGGTTTGATCATTCAAATAAAAATAGAATAGGACCTGCCTTTAAATAAATCATGAAAATATGAGGACAGAAGGTCAGCCTCCCTTCAGCAAGTGCAAGATTTTGTGTTGTGCTTTCACTTGCATGAGGTGTGGGACTTGGCAACGATCTGTTGGACCAAAAAAACTCTGGACTGCTAAGTAGGGATAGGGAATAGCAAAAAATTGGAGAGAAAATGGATGGGAAAAGAAAAATCAGTTTATCTTTTTCTGCTCTATTGAGGTCCCTTTTCAACCTTCTCAAGAGTATATGTTTGTAACGCTATCCCCATGCCGAGGATTTACAGTCATACACAGCACACAACTGAGAAACACACAACAAGGGAGGAGTGGATGGCACTGAGGAGCTGTTATTGCCCAGATCAATGTTTCCTGCAATCCAAACCACTGTACTTTTCTTGAAATGAATTGATTGCAGTTGTCCAGGTGTCATTGGCTCCCTGGCATTAACCCTCCTAGCATCTTCCAAAGTGACTTCTCCCCTTGAAAAATGAAAGACTATTATGTACTTAGTCTCATACATTAGGTCTCCCAAGGGACATCTGTGCATTACTATGCCTTATTTTGACAAGGGTGCTTGTAACAGCTGACCTACACAAACGCACTCTGCAGAAGGTAAATCCTATGTATAACTGCAGCCTGTTTCAAAAATTGTTTGATAAAACCTGGAAAATACTACTGAAAAATAAAACAATTCTCTTTGCACATAACAATTATTATTTGCTTTAGAAGTCAACCTGGTTTCATTAGATACCAAAGTTTGAAAGCAACCTTCAAAGACAACCCTCCTTGCCCCAATCCCCCAAATAAAATGTGAAGGAGATAATAGATTAAGGTCCTGTTTGCATATTGATAAGAAAAAGTACATTACATCAATGTAACCAAATATCTTATCACAGCCATTACAGCCTTCAAGGTCTCTATTAATATGAGGGCAGGGAAAAACTTTAGTGGTGAAATCAGTTAATTAACAGGGTGGTTTTGTTCCCCTTCAGTTTTTATGATGTGATGTGAATTACTGTGCATCATGGATTTAATGAAGTCTTAGCATCCTCTCAGATTATTCAGCTGACCTAAGGCTCCTTAAATTCCTCATGTGTTTTAAAATGAGTCACACAGAAATGTTTCCCCTGAATTGTGGCAAGAGCACGCTGATCTCTGCGAGATTGGACCTGGTGTTTTGTCTGTGCTGTAAGGAAGACTTCACAGCGTGTTCCCACAGTGGTGGGCTTTTTAAAGATGTTTTTAAAAGATACTCAGCTAGTAGGTGACCAGAGATATACAGAGGAAACATATATGATAAACTCCACAGGATAATGAGGAACTATATGAAGTTCTTGCATGTTTCTGGCAATTTTTAATGGTCTCAAGTGACTGTAAAGCAGGATGTGTAGTGTTATTTTGGTTTTGTTTCCTTTCTTCTCTTACAGTTTAAATCCAGAACATTTAAATCATGATGTGATGGCTTGAAATGTATTTTTCAAGTGTTGTGTCAACTTCCATGAAACTGGCAAAATTAGAGAGGGAGAAGACCTACTAGATTAAGAATTTCCCTTTCCTTTCAACACCACCTCCAGTGACCTGGCTAAAGAGGTTTGAGGGGATATGAGGAAGAGGACTTCTCCAGGTGGTATTCTGCAGCCTCCCTGGTGACAAGGTTATGCTGAGGGCTAGGAAATATTTTGTTTTCTTCAAAATATCTTCCCAGCTACTTAGACCCAAGTCCTCCAGGTTGCTCAGACTCACCAAGCCCCTCCTGCAGTGTCCTGGCCAGTGGTGGAGACGCTGCCTGGAGGTGGCCCCTGAGCTCCTCCCACGGTGCAGAACTGCTGGGAGATGTTTTTCCGCAGGCTCTGCAGAAACCAGCACACTGGGCGGAGATGTCCAAGTTAGTCACTAAGAAAAGCTACCTTCCTCTAGGGACCAGGTACCTCCCTAAGCACTGTTTGCATCTTGTAAAACGAAGAAATCACTGTAACCTCTTTCCTAAAATATGACATTTATAGAGGAATAACTCCAGAAGGGAACTTCCTGGTATTATGAGGTCTCTAATGTGAGTTTGCTGTGGGTGTGCAGCAATCCCTGACAGCCATTCTCATTTGCTTACTGTTTAATGGTCTATTCTAAGACATTGATAGTCTCACTCTAACTACCATGTACCATATTTTTGTTATTGTTGTTGTTATTAGCAATGTTATTAAGGAGTTTCTGGAGTATTAAACATCTTTCTTCCCAGTGCAGACCTCCCTGGGACAGGACAAGCCAGACTGACCTTAGGGACCCTTGTTATTTCTAGGTACATAGTGCACGTTCCATCTTTAAGCTGCCAGCTTAGCATCTTTCATCACCATCAGTTACCAGCCTTTTTTTTTTTTTTTTTTTTTGGTTTGAAACGTCTGTAATACAAAATGCAGTTCCTATCTGACCCCAGGCACCTCTGGAGTAATATGTAATTCAAAGATAGTTACAGGCTGTGAAACAGGTCTGCTGATGCACGCTGGAATAATAACAACGACACTGGGAATGCAAGTCTGAGATTTTTTTAGGTACTACCTGTAAAACTGGCATGACAAGGTGGCATTTTTCATGACTGGAATTTGATGGCTTGAACATACCAGCGCGATAACGCTGTCGTGAAAATTGTGCCAAGGGCCTGCTGACTGCAGAGCATTTGTTCGGCTCCCAAACTGGCTGTAACTATGAATAAACCCCGGTGTTTGTCCCTGGCAAACAGCAATTTATGACCTTGACATAAACCATGAAGCCCTACCTGCTACAAAGAAAGGCAAAATAGATTTTCTTCCCTCTTTCTGTAGACTGAATTTGGAGATCTGCTATCTTCTCTGTCTAGCCTTCAAAACAGAGAAGTTGGCCCAGTTGCTGTAACTTCATAAACTATTCTAGTGCTGAGGAAAGTTGTTCTGCATATGTCCTGCAAGGCTAAAAGGAGTAAAATTGTATCTTAGCCACTGGAGTAATCAGGTAGGACTTTAAACATGTTCCAAAAAATGGATCTTGTCCTGGACCACCATTTATCAGGAATAATTGTGCTGCCACCCATGGAAACCCACTGAAATGAGAACAACACTTGTGCGTCTGAATGGGGCCCAGGAAGCAGACCTGCATGGCACAACAATGCCTTTTGCACGGTCACTTCTCAGAGTAGAAACCACGTAAAGCAAATTCTTCTGTTAATTTGTGCAATGCTATAAAGTAGTGTCTGGTACCGGATAAGTTCCCAATACTGTAATTTAATTTCAAACTGCATTTAGTTTATTTCTCTGTAGGAAAAGTATTGGCTGTGCACAGCTCTGATCCCACTGTCACTAGAGCTAAATGCAACAAATTATCTTCTGAAGGAATAAATTTAGATTTGCTTTACATATTAGTGTATTTCAGAAGATTATCACGTCAATGAAAATTCATTTTGCTGCACAACTTGTGTTGCTTCTGTTGGCTCCAAAAAAAGTCATTGGGGTACTGTCTCCTTCACAAACTCTTTAAAGGAAATACTGTGTAATTCAAAAACAAAAATGCATGGGAACTAGCAACACACGAGTCTTCACAAGCTCAGGGCTTGTATTCACTGTAGATAAGTGTGTTTTTCCCAAATCTCTCAACCTCCTGAGTTTGCAGAATTTGGACAGAAAATCTCATTTGAAAACAAAAACTTGCGATGTTTGGTTTTGTTGTTTTATTTAAGTTTAATAACATGTTTTGGATCCAGACCAAGTAGCTTTCTCTCATCGAGTTTCAGAGCACGCATAAACGTGAAAGCTGCTTATACATGGGCTAAACCAGAGCTCACTGAAATTGTGAAAGCATGACAGCAAAGACAGATTGTCTTCAGAGGGCTTTRGGATGGTGCTCTGAATTTTCAGGCCTCCAGGGTAGGTTGGCAGTTTCACTCCCAAACCGCGTAGATATTTACCAGACCAGTAAATGGGGAGGGAGAAGGGCAGAGCAAAATGTTGTTCTAGTTCAAACTACAGAAAGCCAAAAGGGTGACAGGGAGAGAAATCTCCAGTTCATTTCTATTTCCCTTTCCCTGCTGAGGTCTGTATTATTTTTGGACAACCACTCTGTGAGTCTTGGCATCGAACGTCTATAGCTCCAGGGCAGACCCACAAGGCAGGCCCTGGACCAGGGCGACCAGTACTCCCAGGTCCTTCCCAACCGACTGGGAGCTGGGATGAGCGAAGATCCCCAAATCAGAGCAGTTGTCTCCCAATCTCTTTCCCCCTTCCTAGAAACCAGGAGTATTGCTTCCCCCTGAAAGGTGGCCAGCAAAGCAGCATCTCTTTCATTCAGCAGCTACGGGGGACTAAGGGAGCATATTTACACTTTCTGAATTTCTTTTTTTGGAAGCTGAAAGGAATTAAATTGCTTTGAGAAAGGAATTTCTAAATCCAGGATGTCAGTGTTGCAATGAGGAAGTTGCGAGTTTTGTTCAGCTCTTCATCTGACTTGGTTTTCCTGTCCGGCCACCTCAAAGGCTTCTAGTTTTGTTCTTTTCTCTGGACAGTAGCAGATTTTGGTGTCCTTTTCGTGCATTATCTTAGCTCCAGTGGTGCAAACTGAGCGCAGCATTTCTATGCAGATACTATTTTGTAATGTCAGCGATGATTTCTTTTAGTGTTGATTGTCGTCTGCCTGGACCAGCCACTGGGATCTGAACAATGGCAGGTTTTGTGGTGTGATATTCAACACACAGGCTGTAAAGAAACTGCTATCTAAGAAATGGTCAGACACAAAAGTACGCTTTGTGACTTTCCTTCTTCCTCTCCTCTTCACAAATTGGGTAACACAATGAAATTCAACTTGGGGCTTGTACTTTATCCATTTTTGATGGGTTTTCCATTTCCAAATTTCCCCTGAAAAATAACAAAGAGAGTGCAGGAGTTTTACGGGATCTGACACAAAGAAAACCTGCAAAATCGCACTCAGATAAAGGACAGAAAAATAGGTAAAAGCAAAACTTGTCTATATTTAACAAGGATCTAGCTGAAAATGTAGAGAACTAAAAAAACCAAACCCCATGCATCAACTGTGAGACACTGTCAGCATGTCCTTCCCAAAATACATATGAGTGAGGAGCTGTCCTGGGGAACAGCAAGGCAATGTTTTCAAAGTTGCTTTTTTCTTTCCCTCCTCAGAAAATCCGGGACTCCAACCTGAATGATTGTTTCATGCTAAATAATATTAGCATTTAAATAGCCCAGCATTGTAGTTAACAACTGGGTGAGAGTAATGGGAGGATGGCAGTGCTGGGTTCACACCTCTGGCCCTGGCCCTTATTCGGCTGGGGACTGCTGCCGCCTCCTACCCTCAGCTGTGCTAAGAGGAGGCAGCCCTTCTCCCTGCTTTGTTTAAGATCTTTGCAGGGGTAACGAAGATCTAGCAGCAGCTATAAAAAAGCTAAAATCCTAGGCCTGTCTTTTAGGTTTTGCCTACAACTGCGTATAAGCCCATGTCTTCTGCTTGAAATATTACCCTGATAGAGTAACTCTCAACAAACTGCTTGAAACACATTTAAAAATTCTCTTTTTGTTTCATCTAATAAGCTTGACATGCTTTCGCCTATAAGGAGACTGCACAGAATATGTGTATACTCAGGTGTCCTTATTGTCACAGTTGATATGTTGCCATGGAGGAAGGCTATTAATAAGAGGAAATTAAATTAGATCACCTCTGTGCGCATTTATCTGCACACAGCACAGCTTCAGTCTTAAGGAGAGGGACTTCTTGTGGGAAAGCAATTAATAGATGCAGGTGCACAGAAAAAAAAATGCATTTCTTATAGACCTCTGAAAGATGCAGATGGTATTCAGGCGTATGTCGCTTTTTGGCATGCTAATCACCAAATTTCACAGATACAAGGTGATTTATTTCACACAAATTTCATAATTAGCGAAATTTATTGTTTTTCCAGAGTTCCTTTCAAAAGATAACAGAGATGCAGTTGTGCAGGGTAGGGGATGTAAATCATTTGCAGCTCATGTAGAAACCTGTTAAAGATATCATAGTCTTGTCTGATGCAGTGTCCCATAGCAGTTAGTTTGTCGGATAAAAAGGAGGTGTCCTAATGCCAGAAAATCCTGGGGTCTTGCTGCAGCTAAGAGTGATGAGAGGCAACGTAGGTAAGATGAATGTGTGTGATTAGCGGGAGGAGAGAGGGCTGTATTTAAAAGAAAATGGATCTTCTGAAAGAAGGACAGGAGGCCATGGGAAGAAGGGCCTTTGTGTCAACAGGAACTTTCTGCCCCAGATCCATGGAAATGAAGAAGATGAGACATGGATAAAATCTAAACCAGATCCTCAGTACTGATAGATTTGTTGGTGGGTTGTGGGTTTTTTTTTCCTTCTGCCACATCTTTAGCAGTATCTCAGCCCATAATACATAAGCGTAAAGCGCTGGAAGAAGAATTAATCCTCTAAATGTACCAGTTAATGGGCTAAAGCAAAAGATGGCTATCCTGTGCCTGATCCTGTGAGCGGAGGCCAGGAGCGGATGTCGTGGCCACCGCTGGGCAAGAAGTGTGGGACAGTAACTGAGCACGTAGCTGTGCATTCGGGTTTTTTTAGACAGCCTGGGTAACAATAATCCCTGATACGGAGATTAAAATATCAAAGATTATGGCAGTCATTTCTTTAATTACGTATTTTTTAGTTACTGGGCCCAGATTAGAGTCCAGTTTCAGATGGCAGCTAGGCTGGCCGGACACAGGCGGCTGCGGGAAGCAGCTGAAGTGTAACTGCCGGGAGGTCCCTGGGGGACCACTCCGGTGGGCACTGGGATAACCAGCAGCACATCACGCTCCCCTGCTTTGGGAGGAGGGGGCTGTGGGGTGTTCAGACTACAAACCAGATTGGGAATTGGCCCAAGTAAAACTAACCTGGCATTAATAAGAGTTTTAATATTTTTTTGCTGTCAAACTGTAATTGTGGGTGCCGAGGTCTGGGCTTTTGCTGCGCAGACTTGCTGATGAGGTCTCCGCATTGCCCCCCCATGGCTTTACTGGAGTTGGTTTTTATGCCAACTTGAAGGAATTAAATTTGCCCCTGAGGGGTCCAGAGCCAGGGCAGGGTAGGTGGGCAGGAGGAGCCGGCCCTGGGGAGCGAGACCTTCCCCTCCCGCAGCCCCTCATGACTGCAGCATCACAGCCTATGGATCTCCCTCGTTTTGATTCGGTTAATGAGGAAGGGAGACTAATTATTAGCCTTTTGAATCTCTGACCAATCAATTCAGACTCCGTGACAATACTTAGCACTTATTTTGCTTCATGGGGCAACAGATGAAATATTTTATAACTGCAGGTAATTGTCCTCAGTTTAAAAACAAGAAAATTGAGCCCCAAGGTCACCAGAACTACAAAGTCAGGTACAACACGAGATATTATCTGTATGTGGTAAAAATCAGCATTACGAACCACGAGCTCAGTAGGAAACGGCACAAACTGTTTATTCTGGAAGTAAACTCAGTAGATTACGACAAAACTGTAATTCATATCAAATACATAAATTACACATTAACAATGTTTTAACAATAAACAAATATAATGTGTCTAGTTGATTTAGGTACCTATGTCACCCTAAAAATTGATGGGATTTTTTAAATAGATCTTGGACTTCCAAATTTCTTGAGAGGTGTACTTAAATTAACTTGGTTTAAAAAAATGTACAGTATATTTTCTGAGGTTTTGTCACAAAGGAGAATTAATTAATGACATCTTTTCTTTTTCTTCTCTGCTCAGCCATAATCCAGACAAAATCTGCACAATAAATTTTGCTTCTGGGCTGAAATCCTGTATGACAGGTTGCAGCCCAGAGCGCAATTTCAGAGATGAGCCACGTAAGCCCTGAAAATAGGAGCTGATAGTGATAACAATCACTGACAAACCTTTAACTATGCCTGCACTAGTGTGTGTCACTATAATACAATTTTGTATGTTAAACAACAGATGTCAAACAGAAGAAAGGAAAGAGGCCTTTGCTTTTCTTCTGTTGTGGACCTTGTTCTTCCAAAGCAGCCATTTTTTCAGTTGCCATGACAGTGTTAATAGGAGTTTATCATTTTCCCATGCCTGCTGCATACTAATGAGGGATCAATTCATGAATGTTATCTGTAAGGCTAAGAAGGGTCCAGCACCACAATCTCTGGTGCATTCAGGACTTGGAACGGCACCTCCGTCCACAGCCCTGCGGTTGCAAGCGCGGAGTTTTATAAGGAGCAGAGTTTCTGCTGTTCACCTTTTATTCATCGCTGTATGGGGATATGCAGCAGACAGAGCTAACGACTGAATGTAGCGACCAAAAAATTTGATTTGCTATTTCCTGATTTGTCCCAGGGAAAAGCGGCTGTGAAGTATTCACAGAGATAAGGGAATTGCTTCAGCTGCGTGTCATGGGGAAAGCAGAGATTTCTGTGAATTTGGCTTAACTTTGGGACCTGGAAACTTTTTATTTGGAGCACTTCATTTTAGGCAGTTAGTGAAAAGGCAAATCACACCTTATGCAGGAAAGCCCTGGGGCCTCAGATCACGCATTTCGGCAGTGTATTGTGTGCAGTGGGATTGATCCTGCCCCCGCCAACCATTTTCCTCAACTCCCAGTGGTGAAAATAGATGGAGAAACTGAGATTAGGAACTGATTGGAGAACTTGTGGAGGTGTGATTAAAGTGATGCTAAACAGTTTTACTCTAAAAGTTAAGGAAAATATTGCTAATTCTATGATACAAAATACAGTACAGCATCATACACTGGAAGAACTCAGTCCCAGACATAGAGGTTTTTCCTCCGCATCAGTTCATCAGCTGCACTGGGAAATATGTTTTTGAATTGGTGACTATTAATATTTATGTTATGATTTATTATAGGTAGCAAATTGAGAGCCAGACAAGGTCTTATTTGAGCTATGTAAGACTTTTCAAAGACATTATATATCATCACACTTATAATGCCATTGATTCCTATATGTAAATCTTTCAGCTGTTTTCTTTGTTCCACTTTTTGGGTTTGTTTTGTTTAGCTACTATAAAAGGCCAAAGAAATGAGGGGCGAGAGTTTTCCCCTTTTCTTCACCCCAAGAATTTTTTTAAAGAAATCTGAAGGCATTTTGGGCTTTTTTTTTTTTTTTTTTTTTTTTTTTTTTTTTTTGTTATTTGCAGTTGTTCTTTTATCATTATCTTCAGGAAGCAGCATTACCATGTTGCAGATAAGAGGCACATCCAGATGTGCATATCAAAGGATGAACAACTACTTATTAAGAAAAACTTCTTTTACGCTGAGCAAGGTTCAAAGGAATAGTAAAGTCTATGGCATAAGCGACAAAACTGTCTGGCAATTCTGTGCATTGTCAACCTAATGCACAGAACTGGGGGAGAAAACACTTTCATCAAAAAGAAATGGTGGCGAAATGCATGTAGAAAGACGAAAAGGCACTCGGCTTAAAGGGCAAACACCCTTCTAAGCAGTGACAATATCACCCATTCCTTTAATTCTTGTGCAATAAAAAAATATTTATTTAAAAAAAAAAAAAGTTGTTGAAATATGCTTTATTTCGGTAACCTATTTTTAACAAAAAGTTCCCAAAGTATTTGAAGTTTTTCATGGCTATATCAAAGGATTTGTGTTGCACTCACTTTGCCTATTCAGAATATGTATTCGTTTGGGTGGAAGGCAGATTAAGACAGACTCATGTGTTCCCATTTGTATAATGCTGGGAAACGTATGAGCATGCAATGAACGTATAACGATATATTCATGTATTACTTGTCATCCGCAAAACAAATTCTGCTCGCTCTTTAAAACTAAAGGAAAAGTATGTTTAGTTGGCTGTATAACTGTGAAGCTCTGTAATCAAGGTATAATTCAGAGTTTGCATCTGGAGTGACCTTAAGCAGGGCAATTCCTTCTCTAGCTAAGATGAGSACGAGCAATGCCTCGGACGTCTCTGCCTTGTTGAACAAATACAGCAGAGAGACAAGCTGATATCAGATGGTTTTACTGACAAATTGGCTGCAAACACAATTTTTCCTTTTTTTTTTTACCTTCTTTTATAAAGCCACAGACCGTGCAACCTCCTTTTTTGTGGATGCCTATCACAGAACATTAGGGGGCCAGAAGAAGATTTAATGCAGTAAATGCTGTTTCTTCTGATTCAGTTCCAGGATTTGACCGCTAACATGGTGCTTTATTTAGCACACTCCAAGCTAACCTGGAGCAAAAGTACCAAATTCATCTCTATTGCACGTTCGGTGGTAGAGCCGTGGGTTTAGATCTGCTGAAGTGAGTGAAAATCAGCTTTTTTTCCTCTCTGTTTTACTGTACTCTCCCACCAGAGGTTGGGAAGATGTCTGCAAGGAAGGGTTTTATTCTCTTAGGTGGAATGACTGCTTTCTGATAGTCCTTCTATGTTGGTGCAACAGCTGGACTCTGAATATCTGAAATTATATGCCACTTTTAGGACTTGATGCATGTAAAAATGCTGCTGAGGTTCAGGAGTCCAAGATTTGCTTTTGGGGTGGAAATGTGTGTTGGGGTGAGCAGGATGTACTC
Organism: Phoebastria nigripes; assembly: GCA_035582835.1. Taxonomy (NCBI): domain Eukaryota; kingdom Metazoa; phylum Chordata; class Aves; order Procellariiformes; family Diomedeidae; genus Phoebastria; species Phoebastria nigripes. The sequence continues at coordinate 1,377,941 of JAYKAV010000589.1, read as the reverse complement.
AGGACTCATCTTGCAAAGTGTTGGGTGAAATTCAGTTGCAAGCAGCAATATTTTTCAGTTATTTGAAAGGCCTTTCGATAGATTGATTGTTCATAATCCGTCTTTCACTGTGAGTAAATTGAAATAAAATCATACTCAGGTTCACATCCTGGGAACAACACAAAATATGATAGTTTAGCAGCTGGCATGATCATTGCGAGTTTCCAAGCTTTTTTCATTTTTAGCTCTGTTGAAAATATGAGATTGCATAATGCACTAGGGTTTATATAACAGCCTCACATGGCTTTACGTTATAATTTCACATCAGTTTTACCTCGGAGTTTCTAACAGGTCAAGTAACCTTCTGATTTCATTTAAAGTTTCCATTATTCTCTCCTGAAAGGGAAAATCTAGCTCTTGTTTGGACAGCTTTGGTAACTCCAAAGGAAAAATTGGGCATTATAGTGAATACAAAAGATTCACTTTCCATGCATTAGGCTTTTCAATTGCTTTCTTAATGCAAAGTTGGACAGGAGAGTATAGGCAGGAAAAAAAGATCATTTTGTGTCCATGGTCAGATGTCAATATTGACAAAAATAAATGGAATGTAACAATAGATCCTTGCAAAGATGAAGGTCATATGACTAAAATGTCTAACTAGACCTTGCACTATAGCTGTATCTTATTGCTGTTTGTGATAAATTGTTGGGGTTTTTTCCCCCTAGTTTAAAACATGCAAAAAGAGAGTAAGTCTGGAATTTTAAAACTAGCCCTTTTTAGGCAATAATATTGAAGGTGAATCAGAAGTGAAGCACTTAGAGAATTAAAAAAAAAGAAAAAGAAAAGAAAAAAAAAGGCAAGAAAAAAGCCTAAGGAGGTCAAGAGAGTTGGTCTCGCTGAGGTCTGTGCACATCACTCCCTACTGCATTTTTCAAAATATCTTTCTTAAAAACTTAGATGATGCAAAGTGCTCCCTCTGCCCAGGGCAGTGGGCTGAATTCCAGTTTGTAAATTGGGTTAATTAGTGATAGTCTGTAAACTCATTGTGTCTTAAACTGAGAGTTTTCTTCACTTCAAATTTTCTTGCCCAAGTGAATCCTTTTATGAAATAGCCTTTGAGATTCTTCTGGGTTTTCCTAGTTAACATCATTGTYTTAAACTTAAAAAGCAAAGAAATAATTTAGATGCTGTTCAGCATTGAAGCCTTTTCCCCTAGAGATATTTCCCAATATGCAGCAGCAAAACACAGCCCTGCACAGCACCGTCAAGCTGGCTYACATGTATGTTTGTGCAGATAACTTCTGACCACATCGGTAGTGTCACTGAGACGAGTGACCAAAGACTAAAAGTCAAGCAAAACCTGCTTTGGTTCATAGAGGTAATAGAAAACTTCATTTGTATTTGAGACCTTTGGCTCAGAGACTCTTGAGAATTTTGAAGTGCCATCATTTATATAGTCTCCAAGCACAGTTTTCTCTCCCTACTGCAGCATCTCATGTCACTGGTGTTCCTACCTCTTTCTGTCTTATTATGTGAAGGTCTATAATTATAATACAGGCATTACTGGTTATCTGAATGCCTGGATAGCTCTTGTGAGACTAAAAGATAAACTCTTAGATTCCCATTGTTCCCTGTTCAGAAATAGGGACAGATACCCACTGTAAGTCAATTAAAAAAAAAAAAAAAAAAAAAAACCACAACCAAAAAAACCAAACAAAACTTCCAAGTACTTTAATTTGTAGCTGATTTATAGAGCTGCGGAAAGCTATTTTCTGGACATGAAATAATTTTTTTTAAACAAATGACTCATTTTTTTTTTTTTTATTACCACTACAGTCTGAAAAGTTCCTTGTGTCTTGTCCTGTATGTGGAAAAACCAGCCATTAACTTAACTCCAGAAGACAAAGCAGTAGACAAAGGTTTCCTAACCACAGCATTGTCCTTCCAGAGTGCTGAACAGCCCCACCAAGTTTGTTTCAATTACACTGCCATTTCCTAACTGAATCCAAAATATTTCTTYAAAAGGCTCATCTGGTTTAGGGTCATGATCATAGATGGAAGGTCAGTTAGTCATTTGCTGAGACATTCATTTCTCACTCAAATAATCTTTCATAAATCTTAAAGGAATGCAACAGTTTATGCCAGAAGAAGCAGGGGAGGTGGATGGCAAGAGAGGGTAGAAGATATTTGTACAAAACGCATTTCTTCAAATACAATGTACGTATTCTTTTTTCCTCTTTGTACCCGTGAAAAATGAGGTTGTTTCCCCACCTCCAAAGTCAAGGAGCTACATTGCTCCCAAGCACAAGAGGCTCCTATCCAACCTTGGTGCAGGGTCTGCCAGGAGACTTAAGTCAATGTGCCTACATTCATGGGTTGTATGCACATATGTGTGYATATAATAATGCTGGGTTTAGCCATTTTTGCTTCTATGTGCCAGCACAGCTGTTGTGGGGACATGCAGAAAAAAGACTGGGAAAGATCCTCCTGAAATTTCAACAAAAAAACCCATATCAAGGTTGTTATATTTTCCGATTAGCTCAGTTCAATATGTGGAGGTTGTGCATGGCCCAGGCCATGTGAAGGGACTTCTGAACAAAACCTGAGATCTCCAAATGGCCCTGGCAGACATAGGGTGGCCCTGGCAGACGTGGCACTGTGTGCCTACTTAACTGGTGTCCTTAGTGGCCACGGCCATCTGACTACAAGGGGATGCTCTGAACTGCCATCTCCTCTCCACCAGCAACTGGACCTCAGATGCTACTTTAGTACTTTAGTGCTGCCAATAACTCTACTGGGGAGAACAGGCTGCCTGGTCTCATCCCTCATGGGAAACTTTCAAGTACTGCCAATTTTAGTGCAATGCCAACAGGCTTTTGTATAGATTAGACAGATTCATTTCTCTGATTCTGAATACGAATAGTAAGACTATGGGAAATTCTTATTCTAAATGCGATCAGTCTGGCTCCTAGACTGCGGTAAGTGAGCCTGGGGCTTATCTGATCTCGGTGTAAATAAAACGTGCCTGCCCCAGAAAGCCAACAGTGCTGCCACTGAACGGCAAAAGAAAAGTACGTTAAATAGATGGTAAAATAAACTATTTATCAGATGCAAAGAGTAGAGGAAGAATTCCCAGTGTAGTCAGTTGTGCTGGAGAATGTACAGAAATTGTCTCAGTGTTTCAGTTTTCTTGTGTAACTAGGTTTAATTATACTCATTCCACAAGAGTGTTTTTCCTCACAAACAATAGTTTGTGAAGTTTGTTAGATGAAAGCTGCTGGAAAAGATGTCAAGTATTAGTACCAATATATCAGTATTGGTTTTGTTTCTAAAGAAATACTGACTTCATAAATCTATACTGATTTATCCAGTGAAAGCAGAATTTTTAGTGCCTCTAATAAAAAATATATGGGCTGATTCTCCCCTCATGATTATTGGTAGAGCACAACAAAAGAGCTCTCCACAGCGTTTCTGAACATGGGTTTGATGATGAGGTGTGAAATGTGTCAGTGATTTGTTTTGTGTTTGTTCCTTTCATTTCTAGATCACTCATGACAAACAGCAATGTATCAGCAGGACGAGACAATTTACCACTGCATGAGCTAAAAGGTGAAAAAAGTTCCATACATTTTATATCCCTTTTGTAGTCACTATACTGCACTAAAGATGACCGTGGGTCACAGTGCTTGTACTCAGCATAGTTGATGTGTTAATAACTTCTTCGGATGATCTCACCCTATTTATTTTAGGGTCCTTAGATAAGGTTGACTGTTGCCTGGGCTTTCTTCCATAACAACCCCTTTCCTCATGTGATTCGAATAATTACTTTCTCATTAAAATAAAAAAAAAAATTAAAAAAAAAAAAMCACCAACCCTGAGCTGAAGCTTTTCCCCCTTCTCAACTGAATGGATTTTTCCTTTGTTTGTACATGACAATTTGGGGGGGGGAGAATTTTGTGCTTAAACTACCCGTGTGACTGAGTCACATGCATATCAGCTACAAAAGGAGCTTTGGCATGTTATGTATATATCTCCATTAAGAGAGAAAATAGGAAAGTTTTACGTGACTGGTATCTCATTCACAATAATTAACTCATTAGCCATCTCAAACTACTGTACAATCAAGGTCAAAACAACCAGGCAAAAGAAACATTTTGGTCACATTGTGGTACCTACAGGAATAGTTGGTATTAGTATTCTCAGTCTCTAGTTCTCATGTAGAGAAGTCTTTATAAATTTAAAGCCTTTTTTCCTGATTTATGCAGGAAAGGAGACCGGTGTGATAACATGGTGTCTGTCTCTCTGTAGACATTTCTCCTCAAGCAACTCTAGAATTTGTTGCCTGGTCTGACCTAAATTTGATGGGGAGGCAGAAGTCTCAAAGATCATGATGCATTTCATGAAAATATCTGGATATCAGAGAAGGACATCTGTATTTCTAGACTGCAGAAAGGGCTGTAATGTGTTCAGTCTTTATTGGACTGTAGAGTATCCAACTGCATAATATGCAGGAAACCTTCATTAATTTCATTGCTTATGCAACAGAAAAGACTAGAAAGATAAAAAGTTGAGTGAAATGCTGTGGATATATGTCCCAGAAAGCCAACAGTGCTGCCACTGAATGGGCCCAGTTTTGGGCTTACAACGAGGCTGCAGCTCATGGCAGCTTGTCTTGGAGGTCCTCTGATGGAGCTCACTGCTAATCCATCCTGCCCCCATGAGATGGCTTGGTGTGAGCTGTAATAGCTCCCCAGTAACCTGCTTCGTCCTGCGCTCACCTAGCTGTGAGTGCTGATACAACATCACTATTCTTCTTCCTAAGAGGAGGAAGAATTCTTCATACTTCTTCACAGGCTCATAGAGGGCCTGTGCAAATCACCCCCATGATGAGCGTGTGACCGAGAGCAGCATGAGTGCTTGGTGCCTGCACAGCGGGCACGACAAGCAGGCACGGCCCCGGCAGCAGCGCCCTGGCCTTTTTTAACTCTCCGGAATATGCGGGGCCAGTTGGATGTTAACCTGTTAGCTGATGGGATCCAGCCYTTAGGGAACCTCTAGTTAGGTGTTAGCTCACCTGCTCTAATCCCAGCRCAGAAAGGCCCTCGTGCTGTGTCTTCCTTGATAACGTTTTATTTTCCATGGGGGACAGCGGGCAGCAGGAGCTGCGCTGCTGTAAAACCCCAGAGGAGACAGCACTGCTTTAGCGCGTGGTGAGTAGGTGAGGTCAGCAGTGGCGGCAAGTGGCTATGACCTCACCTCCTCGCCGTAAACACCAAAGGGCCTTGTCTCCGCTTGGTTATCTCACTGTAAAATCCCCACCGCAGGCTCGTCGGCTGGTTGTAAAAAGACACCTTTGTGTCGGTGAAGACAAAGCCTTAAAGGTCCTAGTTCCAAAAAGCTTTGAAACATGCACAGGTCCACAGACGTGTAAGTCCCGCAATGTCAGAGGTTAAGTGTTCTTCCCAAATTAGACCATAATCATGTTTCCAATGTAAATTATTAATTTAAAAGTTGCTTTCCCTAAACATTCTCTTTTACATCAACAGCTGCTCTTTCTGTAAGATTTTCCCCAGCAAGCAAATCTCTTACAGGGGGCAAAAAGACACGGACGTGGGGACAACCAAGTAAAATTACTGTGATTTTTTTTTTCTTAATTTGAAACAAACATTGAAGATTGTTCCCAGCCCTCCATCTGCCAAAGATACACAAGCCCATTCATCTCCCAACACATAAAACCAAAAAGAAGCAAGTTGCTGAAACAGCCTGGCAATCTTTATTTCATCCATTAGCATTTTATGTTAATTTTGAGTTAAAACTCTGCTGAAGGCAAGTTCCACTCTCTGAGAGAGTGTATCCACCTCCCTGGCAGTGTACAGGTAGCTTCTTTTTTAGAAACCCAGTGTAACTCTGCTGTAGGACATTGACTACTAGGGCAAGACTCCTGCTTTAATATTATGGGAACCCTCCAAAATGTTCTGTGCTCAGTCAGGGCTGAAGAAGTGCTCTGGTGTTTTAGACTTATCAGGTTTGTTCCCTCTGTTTCAACCAAGCGTTTACACTGGTGTGTGCTCACATCTCGGGGAGAGACGAGAGAGGTCTGAGAGATATTAGTCTTCCAGATGAAGAGACAAGAAGATGGATGGTCTCAGCCAGGTACCCCGATTTGCTTTCCCTTCCCTTTGCGGCAGAGACGCTGGAGCAAAGCAGTTGTTGTCATTAAGCTGTAAAAGCAGGAGTCTGCATGAGAAGGAAAGGGGCACATAAAGCCATCCCCTACAAAGGCGACATCCCTGAGATTATTCTGGTTTTAAGAGGCTTTTTAATTTGTTGATCGGTGAAAGGAAACACAGCTTTTGTGCCAAGGTTCTGATAAATCTTTTTATGACAAGCGGCACTGAACATGCGGTGGGGGCAGGTTCTCTGCAGGTGTGAAAAGGGTCTGCAGCCAACTGAGCTGCACCAAGCTGTGTCAGCTGAGGTATGGTCTCCGCTGGGGAGACGAGCAAAGAGTAGCTTGGCCTCCAAACAGCTTTGACAAAACAGGGTTTTTTTCAATATCATCTGAGAGATAGGCTTCCCTTTTCATGACATGTTAATAATGTTGGAGCAAGGTGGAATCAGGAGGTGAAGGTGAAAAATAACGAGTAGGTGTTATCCCAAGAAGCCTCTGTCAGTGTCTGCACAATTTCCACTTGCAATGAGTTTGCTCCAAGACTTAACGGCTGTAATTCATTGCCAGTGGTACGACACGGGCTGGTTGTGCGTCATCCCCAGTGGGAACTGTAGGAGACAGCACACCCTTTGGGAACTGTAATGTTCCCTAAAAACTTGGGGGACCATGTCCACCCTGCTAGCCTTTGGAGGAGGAGTGGACTCCTGGAGTCCTGGAGGAGTGGAGCTAAAGCCTGCTCCTTTGTGGGGGGAGGGAATCCAACAGGCCAGTACAGGCTGTGCATAACCACCTCGGCATTCCCACGCATTGCCAAGCACCAGCGAGCCTTGAATTTACAAGGTCAGTCTGAGTTGCAAATTGATCTAGACCTGCTTATGCATATTTTGAATCTCCTGGCTTCACAGTTTTGGTCCTTAGGCTTCATTGCATGGACTCCTTTCTTTTGGGGACAGTATGAAACTCCTGCTTGCATTTAGTGAGTCAGCAAGAAGCAGCTTGACTTTGTGTTCTGGGCAGTTTATAAAGGAAGTCTCACTGAAATTGTTGTTTATAGTCATAACCGAAAGGCACTTCCTTTCATGCTTCATTTTAAATGCAGCTCTGATGCTTGCTAATCATAAAATACAAACTAGTCCCCACAGTTGAAAAAGCTCATAAAGCACATAAGCGATTTGGGGGATTTTCTTGTTTCCATTAAAAATGCCCAATGTCCTGTATTTGCATGGTTGCTAACATGATTTAGGTCTGGCCTGCTAAGCTCTTTTCAGTATACTGTAGGTCTAATTGTACGATTTTTCCAAAGAGGAACACCAGCTTTTCCCCTTTCTGTGGCACAGAAACGCTCCTGCTGTGAACCTGCAGCCGGGCTCAGCGTCCCAGCGGGGCACGGGGGGGCACTTCCAGCCCCACTTCCTTCGCCAGGCAGGGAGCAGGGGGTCCCCAGGGCTTCCCCGGCTCACCTCGGGGCACCACCTCGTTGGCGTTTGCCAGCTTGCAGCCACACCTGCTCAAGGCCACTAAACTCTTTTATGAGAAAAATGCCTTAATACCTTCCAGTAAAAATCATTGCTGAGGTTCCCACCCCCTGCGCCTCCCTTTCCGTTCCCCTCTGCATCTCCGCTCCGAACCCAACTCCCCACTAGCGTGAACAATCCCATCTCTGGATTTTATACATTTGGTATAAACATTTCCTGAAGCCCATAAACACCTTTGTCATTTATCAGTGCAGTGAAAGATGTTTATTGCCTAAATACAAAAACTATGATGGGATTAGTGCTTTGAGAGGCTCGCTGCCTGATCCTGTGTAGTGATGTTCCCCAAAGGAGGGGCAAATTTGGGGCCAGGTTTTCATTTTGAATACAGAGGCCCCCGCTTTTTAATTACTCATAGTGATGATTGCAACTTCCAGCATTAAACGGTGAGCGCTGTCTGACCAAAGCTCATTTTACAGCAGTTCTGGTATGTACCAAATTGAAGGAGGTAAAAGAAAAGGGTCGGGGCGGTGGGGGAGGAAGAGGAGATCTATAACTGGCATGTTAATAAAACTCCAGTTTGTCACTTCAGCAGCACACCCTGAGTGTAATAACTAAGCTTCCTTTCTATACCCCCTATGAGTTCCTTTGTATTGACAGATGCCATTTGTTCATTTACGACGTGATAATAAAAACCTTCAGTTTTACTGAATGTTGTTCTTTTCCTCCCCTGACACTGGGGCACCAAATGGTTTGTACTGCACTCAGCAGGCACTTTTCATTAAAGATCATGGCATGAAAATGAACTGTATTTGAAAACCATTTAGTAGCAGAAGTTCTGGTATTGAATAGGCTGCGTATAAACCTTCCCTAGCTAGAAAGCGGCTTCCCGGGTGCCTCCGCACACCCTAGCACACATTTACACGTGCGTGCTGAAATAAGGGGTGTCTTTATGTTCAGGCAGCGCTGCTGCATTTGAGAGTCCAAGTGCTCCGATTCCTGTAGCAATGATTGTATGTTGGTATCAGTTTTCTGTGATTTTTTTTTTTTTTTTTTTTTTAAATCTCTATCTGATTTCAAATGGCTCAAAAATATTTCTTTTGGCGTATCTATACTGCTTTAAACTTGTGATCTCAAATGTTTCCAGAAGTTTTCACACACACACAAATTAAGCCAAAACTGTAAATTCGGATGGCTGAAAACTAGCATTTGAATTGATAATTAAGCCTTTATTCAGGAATTCTTGTAAACATCAGCTCAAACTATATTTTTCAGTACTAGTCAAAATTCAGGTTTACAGYACCTAAAAATGTGACTTGATTTTCAAAGACACCAAATGCTTAGAATTCCCATTGACCTGATAAAAATATAAATGCATAACATTGGGTTAGACCCACCTTTTAAAATGATGCCCGTAAGTTAGCAATGCTTTGTCCAAAATGTAACACTATAAAATGAGTAAAAAAATACAACAGATAAGCAAAGGAATGAACATCATTTCTTTAACACGTTTTATTTATTTATTTTTATCCTGGGGGATAAATAGTATTTATCTCTCTTACTCTGTAGAGGAGTCAGTCATAAGTTTAGTAGCTAGCTGTATGTTTTGCTGCTAGTAGTAAATTTAAGTTTATGATAACTAGTAATACATGGCAATAATCTGTATTAATTATTCATAATTAAGCCCAAAAAGTGATTATTAAAGCAAAAATAATTTGGTCAGACTGGAACACAGCCACATACGGTACTCTTTAAGTACTAACAGAGTGCTCTCTGCATTCTTCCCAAGGCAAAACTCTAGCAACACATCACAAGCTTCTGCAATGCTGCAATATGACAGTGTTAGTCTCTTTTTTATTATTATTATTTTAATCCCTCATATTTCATTTTATTTGGCAAAATATCTGTAAAAGAAGTGTTTACTAACCACAAAAAAAAAGGTAATAATAACTGTTATCGTCCTTCCCTGATCATCCAGGAGAGACTTTTATCACTAACATTATCACTTGTTGCCAAACAAGTACAGAGATGTTAGCCCGGAGGATGAAATAGTTTAATCATGGGGAAACAATTTGCAGTGCACAGATCTCAGCTGGTTCCCCTTTCATCTGCTCTCAGTTACTAAGCGACTTCTGAAAATCTGTTTTGTAGCTGTAATAAAATTCATTCTATGGTCTCGCACGCACACACCAAATGGTTTGCCTAATTCAGAAGTGTTACAATCATCTGGAACAAAGAGCGAATTCATAAGTTTTGAGGGGGGGGGTGTATTTTGTTTTTTTAAATCACATAAATATAATATTTGTCTTCTAAAAAGAGAAAAAAAAGGGGGCTTCTTGCTTCTGATTCCTTTAAAAAAAAAAAAAAAACCCACAAACATGGTCAAGTTAGACAAATTGTTGCAAAGATAAATCAACTCCAAATTTTAAATGGCATTAAAATCTCAATATTCAAAACTCATAAACTGTCATAATAACACAACATTTTTAAGTCTGTATCCACACATGCCTCCTGGAATGTATTCTCCATATTAAATAAATACAATTTTTAATCTACAGACATTTTGAATAGTCACGTTCCTAGAAGCCCAGGAAGAGAAGGAATTTCTGGTATTAGCACAGGTAAAAGCCTCTGTGAAATCTCTTCCCGATCTGAAGTCTGTGGGATTCTTCACGATTATTTTGAGTCTGTATTTTTGTCCTTGTGCTCTTGGAACAAATCTAGTGCCAAGACACCTTCTGGCTCAAAGGGTCAATATATTCTCTTATAACATTTGGACTTCAGATCAAGGTTCTTTGAGCATGTAAGTAATCTCCTTGCTTAAGCACCTTGCTGAATTAGTAATAACCTAAGAACATCACCCTGACTTCAAATGACCAGAAACTGCTCCTGTTGCATTGGAAGTGAAGCTTCCCTTGGACTTCATGTGCTTACAGCCCTGAAGTTAGCATAGTTATATCCATTCAATGTGCAGTGTTGAACTCTATTTCTCTGTCGTCTTATGTGATATTGAGAGAAAAATGCCACAAAATTATTTTTATGTAATTTTTCTTCTATGTTATGTATCATTCAGATCCCAGCTTGTAACTCGACAGCTTGTGCATGAACTTCAGGCTTGGTACATGACTTGCAACCCATGGAGTTTTGCTAAGTACATTGGAAGTGTAGATAAAAGTGCAGATAAAATGAGGAAATGGAGGACGTGCTCATGGATTGTGTATCCGCAGGTAGATTTGGGTTTGGTTTCATTGTTTCTTAATGGTCTTTACTGAAAGCCACCAACCCTGATTAGCTGCATTGAAACAGCTGAATGGTGGGCTCTGATACCCTTGCTCACGTTGAATACAACTTCATGTCAGAAGCAACCCTGTTGAATTAAAAGCCTTTTTTGTTTGTTTATTTACAGAGAGAGTAAATGGGGGTTATTTGTCTTTTCATTTTTTAGGAAGCTTATGAAATCTGTGTTTGGCTGGTTACAATCAGCTTCCAAACTTGATTCAGGAGATTACAGATGTAGGGTCCAGATTTATCTCTAGATTTACGAAAGCCATATGATCATATAACCCATATTACATGTGTTCTCACTCTCTGTATAGTTATGGTTTTGACTATTAGAAGATGACAGGTATATTTATTCAATAGCCCCTTTTTCATAGTGTGCCCACAAACAAACAATTACTTATCAGCATGTTTTTGCTAGAATATCAATCATTTCCACTTAGTTGGAAGTGTCTATCAACTTCGAATTTGCTGCTTGAGTATGCCTGTTTCTTAGACTTTGATTAGACTAGCAATATATAAAAATGTCTTTTGTAATACATCTTAAGAAAGTGGTCTATAACGCTTTTTAAACCCCTGTACATCCAAATATAAGAAATGGAAATAAATGTCTAATGTTTTTTATATTATCTTATCTCTTCCTCTTGCACAAAAATTGCTTTTGCTGGGTGACAGATAACATCTCTCTCTAAGCACAAAGCGCTGGCGTTAATTCAAAGCGTTCCTCACTTTTCTCAGGCTCAACTGCTCGTCAGTGTAACGTAGGCCGTTATTGTGGTCATGCAATAACCAAAAAGAGAAAGTGCTTGGTTCACCCTGAAAAAGGAACTAGTAGAAACCTATCTACAACAAGTCACAGATACAGCAGTGCAGGTAGGGCTGATGTACAAAGGAAAGCAAAGGGAACCTTCTAATTCTTGCGAGCAAAAGCAAGGAAGTTCAGTTAGCTCAGGATGTCTCTCCATCATTAGCATGTCAGATGGTGTCTATGAGTTACATCAGTCCCTGAGAGAGATTTATTGTTTACTGCTTTACAAAGGAGACATGTCGGATTCAAATGCTCAACTTCCAGCCAGCGAGCAATGGTGGTGAAGTTAGTCCGATGTGTGGGGTGAGTTAAGCTACGGCAGAAGGTAAGAGGTTAGGCTGGTGTCGGTCAATGGCTGGTTGGTTTCTAAGAGCATTGTTTTCTATCAGTTACCACAGTATGGCTGCCTTTACCCCCCACCCCATGCCTCTTGTCTCTCTATTCACTCTACTTCCACTTTTGAAATCCCGCACTGTGAACCTCCCAGTGTGGTGATTCGGACAGTTTACAGCGTGACGCAGGGCAGCTCCAGTCCATGATTCACTCTTGCAGCTGTATTAAACACAAACAGCCGAGTACTGACAGCTGAGCAAGATGGTAGAGTCTAGCTACCAGTCTACACCAGCTGCCGTTAAAATCCATGATTTGTTCACCATGTCATGGGAGTCAGGCAGCACGGGTTCTGTACGGGGCACAAATGGGGTGCATAAGACAAGATGAGTGGCCTCTTAAAGACTTGTGGCAACAATTTGTCCTTCAGATATAACATCTCCATGTAGTTTACACAGCTCACTAGACACCGTCATTAATGAAAATCTCACAAACAGTAATTTAGACAGGAAGAGCTGTGCAGAGGGTACTGTGTTGGCTGAGGACCCTGACAGCCCATGTTCAGGTCCTCCCTTGACTGCAAACTTCCTGGGCAACCTTGAGCAACTTAGCTGCTCTCTTTGCCTCAGTTTCACCCTTTATACAGGGAAATGCACAGATTAAAATGTTTCCCAATGTCAGTGTGATGTTGTGACATATCATATTCAGATACTCTGTAATGGGGACCATATAAATTCCATAGCTACTTTATCTGATCCAGCAGTCATGAGTCTGCCTGTCTGAAAGTTGCTGCTCTTGATAAGAAAACATTCCTGCTCTTGAAATTCCTTTTTGAGAAAGGAGTAAGGAAGGTTTTAGTCATGTTCTGGTGAGCAGGTGCCTGGGCTGTAGCAGATTAATGGTCACACGCTGGATCCTGTCCCAGTGCTGGCACTTTGTTGGGTGAGAGTCTCTGTAAATGTGCATCGTGGACCCTGGAGAAGGGGGCGGTTGTTTGGCAGGCACCTTCTGCCACCTTTCTGCAATGCTACGGTGGCCCTGGAGCCCAAACCGTTGTGTCATCTCTTTTCAACAAAATATGCAGGAACTTTAAGTTACTGTTCTCATGGGTTTGGTTTGTTGTATTTTTTTTTCAACAGCAAAATAATGGAAATTTAATTATAATCCCATTTGAAAATCAAACTTTTTATGTATTTAAATATGCATAAAAGGTCTTGATTTTACCCATTTATGAATACAGCCAGTTTGATTAAATTTTATCTATCTGTAGCAGTTTTGCACCAAGTTTTAGCCTGTTGCAATACCCTCTGAATATCTTTGTTTGTTATGGGATGTGACAGCTGACTCTTAACTCTCATATGGTGCTGTATTATTTATCTTCTGGTGTCAAACTAGCCAAAAGAACTCCAGAACACACACATATATTACTCCATGTGCAAACAAAAAGAGGTTTCCAGGTTACAAATACCAATGGCAACACTGGAAGCGTCTCAGCTAGGCAGACATCATGACAGTGTCCATGCAAATCCTTGGAGAAATGCCATTAGTGCTACTTCTGTGAGCTCAAAGACTCAGCAGCTCTAATACCGTCTGTACACGTGAGCTTCTGATCCCATGGCAGCAAAGTCGGAGAGACTTGTAAATTTTGCGTGTTTGTTACCAAATTCTCACCTTTCCTCTCTACCTTTGAATTTCATTTCATCTTCATACAGTCAGTCCTACAGGGTTAATTTAAATAACGTATTTATTACTTCAGCAGTTCACAAGAAACATGACTTGTCTAGTTCTGTTTATAGAGCATGTAATCATTAGAATAAAATAACAACAAAGATCAAAACAGTTAAATCACCATCTGTATTTAAAACTGACCTTAAGTCTTTCCTGTAACAGAAATACCACTGTGAACACTTCTGAAGCTTTTGGGACCTAAACTACTGTTATTTTGCATTTTTAACAATATACGTCATTATCTTTTGTTATGGTGGTTTTTGCTGTGTACATTTATTTATATTTTGTTGCTATGGTAGTTGCTTCTGGTTTTGAAAGGTAGGGATGTATTATCAGTCAACCAAAATCAGATTAATTGAGCTCCTTCTGATATAAAGATCTCAAATCAATACAGTGTTCACTTTGCAAAATGCACATTTTTGGGTTGGTTTTTTTTTTTTTTTCCATGCCTCCTAAGATCAGATGCATTAAAATCCACGTGGAACTAACTTTTCTTTCTCTTCTCACCCCCACACTTCCCCATATGTGGTTCTGATTTTCCCCTCAGGGTACCTATGGGAGGTCTGGAAAACTCTTGGGAGCTTTCAAAGAATGTTAATATGTATAACACTGCATTTTTAGTTTTAAATAAAACATGTAAAGATTTTTCTTTTTGAGGATAAACAAGTAAAGCTGCTAGTTAAAAACTATTTGTAAGAAAAGGTTTCCTCTTACCATAAAAAAGCTTAATAACATTTAATTGTATTTCATAGCATTTGGCACCCATGGTATTAAGCATTTACAGTTCCTTGTAAAATGTCTGGGCAACACTGACTTTTAATTCTCCTGAGTTGTTTTTTTTTTTTTCCCCTCCTGATAAGAAATTTCTACCTAATGGTCCAGTACAGCATTTGCTATTCAATCCTTAAGCATTTTGCTTGCCTAAGAGCAGAATCTGGTCCCTGGTATCTATGCTGATCTTTACAAACCTCATCTCTCTGCTGTGATACTTACTGTGAGTACTGTGATTGCAATCACAACTGGGAGCAGAGCTTTCTGCTATAAGTAATTCTACAGATAACAAGAATAAGCATTTATAAGACCAAACTCTCCAGCTCAAATACACATACCAGCACAAAGACACAGGCACCTTTGGATAGATGGCAATTTTGTGGTGGCGATCAACATGCATTAAGTTATTGGTTATAGCTGCACTCCTTCATTTTACTCTCACTTGAAAAGTTAGCTAGTCAGTGCTTCAGATAAAGACTGTGAAATTTGATCACTGGAACTAAAATGGATGGCTTAGCTGCCTAATCTCCTCCATCCCATTATCATCAGCTCCCAATCCCCTCCCCACACCATCTTCAAAATTGGGAAATAGCCCCAGACTTATGGGAATATTCTGCTGAGTTAAAGCAAACAATTCTCTGAGACTGTGTGGCCTCAGCCACTAGCCACAGGTGGACCTGGTGATGAGACCCAAACAGGGAGAATTATCTTTTGGAGAGATTATAGCATGTTTGTCTGTCAGATCAGCTTGTTAAAGTTGATAACTGGTTATGTTGATGGTAATAGTATCTGAAAATATCTGATAATATGTTACTAATTTGTATAATCTGTCTTTATTCCAGCAAATTACCTCTGAAGACTGAATCCTCACAGATAAGGTATGTCATTTACAGTAAGAAGTTTAGCATGTGCCAGGAGAATTAGATGTCTCTCATCAACGCAGTGCACCTATCAGCGCAGCATACAGACAGGGTAAGAAGACATGTTTAAAGCAGGCCTTTGAATGAATTCCTGCAATGGAGATCAGTTTTGGTTTGGTTTGGTTTGGTTTTCCACAAAAGAGACTATTTCTCCATAAGTGCAAATTAAGTTCATTTTCCTGCACCATGTTGCAGGATCGGTTATTGCTCCCTTCCCTGTGGATACACAGAGAAGCCAGAATTGAGGTGAGGAAGCAATCCCAGCCATGTTTCTTTTGTGCTGGGTTTCTGAACTTCACTGGAGGGGATTGTGTGCTGGCTCCCATAATCTGGTACACTTGTGCTTCTTCCAAAGCAAACTCTTCCCAGCTTTGCTAAATGCACACAGGCTTGCTATCTTGTCAGTGCATATGTTTCGTTAATGGAAGTTCCTTTACCAGAATCACTGAATGAGAAGAAAAAATAATAAGATTTCTACTGACATCGTATGTCCCTTTTACATCCATAGACTTTACTGAGCTTTACAAAGGAGGAAAACAGTTATCTGCATTTTCTTGATAGCATTTGTAAAGTACAAGTAAAATCCTAGTTTAATATGAGGTGTTTATTCCATACTGCAGGAGCACATAGGCACTCTCATAGTATCCCAGATTTCAACTGTATTAGGTGCTGGAAATAATTCTAGCAAAAAAGGAGCTTCCTTTTCCAAATTGCTACAATCTCTATGTGAGAAAAGATAACAAAGTGGGACAGAAAGCAAATGGATTGGGTTAATAGTCTAAACCTCTGCAAGTTTCAGCAATATATGTTTATTATTAAGTCTTAACTGAACACCTTATTGGGCACGTTGATGAAGTATSCCTTTCTACATTCTATACTAATGCATTTCCAAAAGGTATGAGCTGCTGCTAATTAAGCCAGTTGTGATTATCTGAAGTGTTATACAGGAATGTCATTTTTGCCAGTTTGCTACTGGTCTGTGAGATCTGGGCTCCTGCTTTTGGCTGGGAGCAATGTCTGTGCTCTGGACAACAGTGAAAATCTCCCAGGTAAAGGTGTAATGTTGTACATGGGACTGGGGACTTGGCTTTAGTCTTCACAATGTGGCACAAGGATTACTGTGAGAGTAAGTAAATGATGGTCTATTTTAATCTCTAATTATTCTACATTATATATTTCTTCTATTTAATTTCAAATCAAGAGTCCTCTATCCAAAAAGAGAGGTATTTTCCAACCCTGCACTCCCCATCCCCCTTACACAACCAAGGACATATTTAAAACTTAAGGGCAAATGTTCCATAAAACACTGCCCAACCCTTTGCAAATTCCCTGCATAACTCTCACATGCATCCTCTAACTTTAGTCCATCCCTACTCCAAAGTTGTAATTTGCCCTCCAGTCCTTTTTTCTCTCTCTCTCTTTTTTTACAATCTTTGAGATGGCAATTAGCTCAAGGGATGCACTTAGAGCTTTGCTTCAATTACAGATCCCTCTGTCTCAAGCTATATGCGCTGCTGTTTTATGCTAATTTGAACGTCCTTTTGCATGAAACATCGGTCTGAATTCTCTAATTGTTCCCTCCTTATCTGAGATTTGTCTCATGCTTTCCACCCCTGGGTGTGGTGATCTACATCCCACATAGTCCCAAAGGCTAACTCTTTTGCCTGGGCCGAGGTTTTGTTAAAGAAAATCCCTTGAGGCAGAATCACTAAAGCTAAAGAAAAAATAGCAGTATTAGTGCTGACCATTAATACAGTCTTTTTCTCTTTATAGATCTCACAAAGCTTCACAAAGAGGAGTGAATGTTGTCATCTGCATTTTACAGGTACATAARCTGAGGCAAAGAGCAGAAAGTTACATCTGATAGATCTGGACAAAGACAGATCTGATATGGAGCCGTAGAGGGTTGGAGTATTTGATGGGTTTGAGGACATTATGCCCCATTTTTCCTTAAATGATGATATAAAAGGGTGACATAGCTGAGCTACAAGGGTTATCATGATTTTCCTTTCTCCTGCATGTCCTTCAGTTTTTGTGGATTTTGTCTTAAATACATGCAGGTGATAACTTGAAGTAAATGTTACTCCTGCTGTGAACCTCAACACTTCTGTCTTCAGTTTAAGTCTATCAGTGCTTCCCATCCCAGCCTCCAAAGGTATCCCTTCTTTCTTTCCGTGAAAACACTTTGGTGCAGAACAGATTTAAGTAGTGTGTTGGGGGAAAATTTTAGGTTGAGGTACCAGATATTGGGGTACCAAATGCTCTAAAGCAGTCACTGGAGGAAGCAGCACGAGATGCCCTTGAGAATTTCAAGGAAGCAAAGAGTGCCTGTCTCCATGCCAGCAGTCCTGGCTGAAAAATGAGACTGGACTTAATGGCTGCAAAGACACGAAATTGTATATGACGCTTTCATTCTTGGTCTTACTCCTCACGCCCCAAATTTCTGCTGCTGTATATTAAGCATCCCCCTTGTGAAGTTAAAGTAGTTCATAAAAGTGCTAAGTAAAAAGTCAAAACTTACATGGGAACTGTTACATTTTCTCTGTGTGGCCATAATGAGGTTATTTATGGTACATGTAGGAAAGATTAAAGGTTTTCATAATAAAGGAAAGCAAGAGCTCAAGAATTGGGTGCCTCCTAACAGCACTGACTCTCAAGACAGGATAAATCACCCAAGCAACCATTAAAACTTCAAGAAGATTGCTTGTAAACCTCCAAGCAATGCCAATAAAGCATATTCCTTGCCATATAGCAGTCCATATGGTGGAGCTCAGCAGTTTTTCAAAACTAAGGGCTATTCACAATTTAACCCTACTGTCTTTTTCCTTAGAGGGCATGGTGCCAATGAACCACTATCAAATCAATGCAATCTTTAAATGTGGGAGGGCGGGGAACATGGAGAGCAGGCTCAGGAGAAGTTAACTTACCAGGCGGCAAGCTTCTCAAGAGCGTGGAGATGGCTTGGATTCCTGCACTTAAGAACTCAGTGCCATTTTTCATTATGCTGCTTCTTGGGGGTCTCCCATCATAACACAATGTTAGAGACACATTTTTATGGGCTCTCAGGAAGTTAGGGAAATATTCCAAGGCCCCTCAAAGTTCTGGTTCATTTGCGTTTTAAAAAGTCAAGTCTGCCCGTCCCTTCCACTCTGAAAGGCCAAGGTAGTGAAAACTGCAATAAATCACAATGTAAGCTTGCGTGTGGCTTAACATCAGCAACTGTATGGGACAAAGCCAGAAATCCCTCCTTGAGTTTTACACCAGAGAAAAGCCCCAAACCAAAGATATTGTTTCTTTTTTTAATTTCTTCCCCCCCCCCCCCAGTTCTTTATCAGGAGAATCAAACCTAGATGTAGAGGTGTGACCCTACTGGCTCAGGCTGTACAAAGGTAAGCACTGAGGAAAGTGAGGTAGGAGTTAATATGGGCCAGCACTGGCCCAAGAGTAATTCCCAGAGATGGATCATGTCTGGGCCAAGTTCTGCAGCCTTACCCAGTGCAATTCTCTTTTGTTTCGCTTCTTTTTCAAGCCTTACTCAAGAGAAGTTACCGAGTCTGATCTTCATGTTAATTCTTAAGCTTGATTTAAGAGAGTAGGGCAAATTTATGAAGAGTCCTAATTCTGCAGACTCCCTGTGGCGACGTTCAGTGAGTTTCTGGGGAATTCCGGTAACGGACTCATTTCCCACAACGACAGCTTGATTCTCACTGGGGGATTTCTAGTGTTATTACATAATAAATAACAAATATTATAATAAAGATAAGGAAAACCTACCACTATTCAAATAATTCAGATTTAAGCAGATGTTCAGCTTTCAGAAAATATATTTTTTCCCAGCCAATATTATAAGAAAATATTTCTGGGAGGGAAAGGAAGTAAATCTGAATCTTTTATAAATACATTAACATTGGTCACTTGGGTAAATCAATTGGGCTAGTACATCAGCTGATATAAATTGTCATTCTATTAGTTTTCGTAGAGTTATTCTAAAGCTGTGCTGGAGTAATTGTCTTACTCAGTTGAAATTTGGGGACATCTTTGTCCAACAACTTTGGTGCATACATGGACTGGGATTTAACAATA
This sequence comes from Phoebastria nigripes, assembly GCA_035582835.1. Lineage (NCBI taxonomy): Eukaryota > Metazoa > Chordata > Aves > Procellariiformes > Diomedeidae > Phoebastria > Phoebastria nigripes. The sequence continues at coordinate 1,358,399 of JAYKAV010000589.1, read as the reverse complement.
GAGGGAGATGGATCCAAAGTGCCTGTCTGTACACGCTAGACTATCACAGACTCCAATGCAATCTTCAGATATCTTAGTGATTGTTACCATAGACTACCTGCAGACCTAACTTTAAAAAGTAATGAGCATTCAATTCCCCTGGTAAAATCAAGGAAAGGTTTAGGTGTTTAACACCTCTGAAAATTAGGTGCTAACATCATAGGCTGCTCAAGCCAGAATCCTGCATCTTCCTGGGAAGGAAAAGAAAGAAATAGCAGTGCCAAAACTCTTAGGCCTCAGCACATATTTCTCTCACAGGCAACTTGGGTACCAGCACCCGCACTCAGACACGAGTGCTGGGATTGTATCTGACCCAGCGATGCTGAAGGCAGTGGAGGGTCACCTGGGAATGAGCCTACCAAGCAATATGAGTCAGGCAGGAGCATGGGGGTAGCGAGGCAGGAGGCTGGAGGGAGCAACAGCCGTGAAACTCCAGCACATGCTCAGATGTGGTGCTCCTGCCATTGCTTGCACTAATCTAGGAAATTCTAGTCCAACACTTAGCATACAAATGGGGAGAGAGTTTCCTGTCTGGGGACGCCAAATTGCATTTCATGCATAGCCAAAGTGTATTTTCTTTGTCTGTGGGAAGGTCAAAAGCACTAAAGAGTCAGACCTACAGTCAGACCGAAGCAGGGGAAGTGAATTGGGAACTAATATTAACAAATTGTGGCAAATATGATGCAAGTCCACCAAACTCTCATTCCTATTTATTTCTGCTCCCTTACTCCTCAGAAATGTGTATGTTGCCAGCAGAGTGTCTGCATCTGTTTTGGTTTTTTTGTTTTGTTTTTTTGTTTTTTTTTTAAGTGCCCTTCTGAATTAACCATCTTATTTGCAGAGCAGAATCATTCAGCAATCCACCCAGAAATGCCCATGAGATTTGAAGTTAGCCTGGAAATCTTTCAAAGGACACCAAAGATAACTGCACTGGGTTTTCTATTGCATTTCCATTTTATGGCATCTTTTTATATTCTGTAGTAGGCTTTTCTGAATAAAAATGAGACAGCCTCTTAAGAGGCCTTTTTATTATTTGCATTTGGCAAAAACAGCCTTAATGAGCTGTTAAGAGTCATTCCCCAGTTCTATTGTTGGCGATGCATGGGAGCCTGTAAAGTGTTGAAAAGCCAAAAGACAATTTATGATCCCTGATGCTATCCCTTCCTGAGACAATTCTTCAGAAAGGAAGATATCTGGGGAGTAGGAAGTCCCATTATTTAAATGCCTGAGTAACTTTTACTGGAGTCATAACTGTGGAATTTGCTATTTTCATTTCAGAACTGTTTACACTCTGTGTTCCCCTTAAAAGCAGCAATGTCATGCCTGTGCTGCATGCTCATTCCTATCATCTGCAGCACTAGAGAATAGGAAGATGACTCTCRAAAAATTCCCCGTTCATTCCAAGGACTGAATAAATAGCACCAAATTCCAAGCAGACACTAATCAACTTACAAAACTCTTAATTTTTTTTTCCAAGCAGTGCTCATGCTTAATATCTGGAGGCAGTGGTCCCTTTGTCAGCACTAGTCACGTTAGCCTGGTCCACACAGATCTGGAAAGTGTAAAGGAACTCAAATTTACTGACATATGGGACAAGAGGATTATTCAGCACAGTGGGGAAAAAAATGAAACAAAGAGTTTCACAAGTTTCTGTAGCAGAGGGATGTGTGGTTCTTGGCATTGTTTTCACTTTGAAAATGGGCAGCAGCCAGTAAATGTCGGAGGTGTTTGTTAGTGACTGAGGGTGCTGAAGAGACAATCAAATATTTGTGACAAAGGCAAAGACCTTGGATGTTATCGTTGACACCCAGACGTCTCAAGAAAAGAGCAAATATTGCATTCATTGTATTGTCTCTTACTGTAAATGACAAAATGACATCTCTTACCAGGCTCATGTGTATTGATCGGCTTCAGCCCTTACTAACTTAAATACTGTAAATGGATGAGGGATAGGTTTGTCTGTTTGACAGTAATTAAGTGATACTCTCACTGGCTGAACAAAGAGATGACCCAATGAGGCCTCACACTAGTGCGATTTTTCCTATTTTGAGAGAACTATAATCACTTCTACTATTAATAAAAACAAGGAAGGCATTAAAATAGTGAAAGATTAAGAACTCCCTTTAAGACAACAGTTTTTATTTGGGAGATATTCTCTTTTCATAAAACCAAACGGTATTCTCCATTTGATACTTCCATTGCATGACTCGCTCTATAATCTCAGCAGAAATCAGGTGTACAAAGAACATCCCATACAGTCACCCAACACCTCGAATTGAAGCATGATATTTAAGGGGAGGGAAAAGTCATTTAAATGGTTAATTAAAGCACCTGGGGAAGCTTGATATAGTGACTGGCCAAAAAAAACCCCACAACCCAACCAACAAATGGCTCCAAATGCTGTTGTGCCTCTGATAAGAAACTCTGCTACGATCCATCATTCCAGGATACCTGCATGTCACCCCAAAGATGCTGAGTGGGCTCCAGTTAAAAAGAGAGCAGAAGAAACCCAAAGCTGCTACAAAAGAGGATTTGTAGCCACCTCCAAGCCCCCTAATCTGAACAGGAGGTGGCTCATTCCCTGATTTTGGTGTGTGGCTCTGCACTCACTGGGACAATTATATAGGGAGCATGATGGAACTGTCTTGGTGAGCAGGGTGACTTGTGCCTTCCCTTCCTTTGGTCCTTTGAGGGTGGTGGAAACCTCCAAGGGGGGATGGAGGGAGCAATCTCTGATTTTGGGTGCCACCAAATTAAGGCACAAATAGACCCAGGCAGTGAGGATTCAGGCCGTTGTTACATTCGGCTTTTCATCTGGTTTCAAAGGGCACACCATGTGCTTTATCTGGATTTAGATGTATAATTTAAAAGCTATTTTTCACTAAATAATCCAACATGTGTAATTTGATTGCCTTCCTTTTATTGGTACATGTAATAGTCACTTACATTCTACTGTAACAGAATAAAGTGTCCAAAAATAAAGCAACTTGGTCTTACTAAAGGTGCCAGCGCAGATACTACTTTTTAGTCCTCTATCTCCTAGGAAGCATGATAAAGTCTCCGATCCTGCAGTGATTTTTCCAGATCAAATTTCCATTGATTCTAGCCTGTGCCTGATCTCTAATTTTTTCAGGCACAATCACATTTTTCTGTTTGAGTTTGATTTTTTAAATCCCCTGAAACATGAGGGTCTGACTCTGACCTCGCATCCTGAAATGAGTAGAGTGACTTTAAGACTTACTCCTTCTTCCATTAATAGCAATATAACTGCTGTATAATTTTGTCTTCCATCGGGGAAATATTGCCTTGCTGTTTTGTTCAAGCCCAAGTCCTTTGTCTGAAATGTAATCATCAGCAATTACCCATGTGCAGAGCATTTTGTCACAGTTACTTACTGCTCACAAGCCAGCCATACATAGTAAACAGTAAGATGTGGGGCCAGCCTCTCGCTGGTGTAAGCGGCTGAGAGAAGTGTGACAATAAAGCGATGCAAATCCACAACAGCTGGATTCTTGGCTCCTCACTTGGCTTCTGATTATTTAAAAATGTTCTTTCCTTCTGTAATTTTATTTGCATAAAAACACAACACAATAATTTGACGACTGCTCACCCTCACGCTGTGCATGGAAGCAAAACAGCTTAATACTGAACTGAGCAATCAGATTTTTTTTTTTATGAAATCACACATCTTTCACTTTCTTTCCTATGCTGTGACTTACAAAAGTGACTTACAGTGCAGCTGGGTTATGCGGTAAAATGAGTAATTCGTAGTTGTTAAAAGAAAAGGATTATTCTTCTGTTAACTCAGGGAACAAAGCTTCCCAATAAATGTCGTATTCTGCTATGCACTGAGTGCTTTTGTCCAGTTCATAGCACAAATCATACTGTTCCCGAGTGCTCATCCACAGCAGTATTCTTTAATGCTTAACTCAGTGACCTCACAAAAATAATTGGTGTGAAGCAAATTTACTTAGCCCTCCGCCTTTATTTGCAGACTGAATGGCTCAGAGAATTGTGCATATTGTTTATGGAAATGAAGAGGGAGAAAAGAAAACAGAATGTTACTCTCCAGATAAAGATGGGCCCATGCACAGAAGAAACACAGGGGCTTAGCATGATGTCCGTGCCTGCATTATAGACACCTAATGAAAGATGCTGATCGACTAATACAACTGCAAATCAGTTCAGGGACTGTGAAAATCCATTCCAGCTGCTGCGATTTAAAACACTTAACATTTTTTATGTTAGTCTTAAGTTAAAATTTCAGGTTTAACTGTGAGCTTTGACTAATAATTATCCCCCCAATGCAAATAGTAAAGATTTACGAGCAGATTTCTGTCGATTTACAAGTGAAAGAATAAGCCTGATTCTCATTTCTCTGTATAAATCTGTATAAGAAGTCCTATTTGAAACTTTGGGGATTTTCAGCACAAACTGGGTTCCAAACCCCAGCCCTTGTTTCCAACTCTATCTTCAGTCTGCGGTGTTAGCGCTGATACAGCCAGCAACCCCGCGCCTGGCAGCTCCTTTCACACCCGGAGCCTTTAGAGGAAGGCAGAGCGGGGGGTGGGAAGGCTGCCGAGGAACAGATCAAAACACTGGTTATTTGTCTGCGT